>CAUYSK010096808.1:0-69746 GCA_963575035.1 Avahi laniger | reverse complement strand
ATGTATAACATGTGAATATTGTCTCCCATTCTGTAGGTTGTCTGTGTGCTCTGGTGATAGTTTTCTTTGGCGGTGCAGAAGCTTTTTAATTTGATCAGGTCCCATTTATTTATTTTGGGTGTTGCTGTGATTGTCTTTGGGGTCTTATTCATAAATTCGTTGCCTAGGCCAATGTTCATAAGAATTTTTCCAACATTTTCTTCTAGAATTCTTATAGTTTTATGCCTCAGGTTTAAGTCTGTTATCCACTGTGAGTTGATTTTTGTGAGAGTGAGAGGTGCAGATATTGTTTCAGTTTTCTACATGTGGCTATCCAGTTTTCCCAGCACCATTTATTGATAAGGATTCTTTTCCCCAGTGCAATGGTGATCTACCACTTCTTGCATTATCCTGGAGAGAGCTGGAATCCATTCTACTAAGTGAAGTATCACAAGATTAGAAAAACAAGCACCACGTGTACTCACCATTGAATTGGTATTAACTGATCAACACTTAAGTGCACATACAGTACAGTAAGCAGTAACATTCATCGGGTGTTGGGCAGGTGGGAGGGGGGAGGAGGGAATGGGTAAGTTCACAGCTAATGGGTGTGGTGCGCAACGTCTGGGGGATGATGGACATGCTTGAAGCTCTGCTCCAGTCAGAGCAAAGGCAATATATGTAATCTAAACATTTGTACCCCCATAATATGCTGAAATTAAAAAAAAAAAACAAAGCTTCAAATCTGCAAACATCCAACTCCATATCTTAGGTATCACGCCAATATTTAATTACACATGAAAGAGGGAACCCTCCATTAGGTGCTCACGTCAGCCAATGTGTACACTCACTGAAGAATAAACTATGGAGGACAGCGCAGTTTGGGGCATGGCTCACACAGCTTTGGCAATCAACGGGCACTCAGCAGAGTTATGCTCTGTTATACGTTCCTCACTGTGCCTTAAGTGATGCTAGGTGCTACATTTTTCACATGGGCACACCGTTTTCCATTTCCTGCCTCTGTTCATGACATGGTGGCAGCCTAGAAACTGGCTTTATGTCATACCAGGTAGGAGATTCTCCAAACAGTGGGGGCCAAGGGTGGTGTTTGGGAGAATGAACCCCAGAGGCAGGCAGCAAGGTGGGGCACTATCCTGCCCCACATTGTCACTAGTAGCCACTAGCCACAGGCGGCTATTTAAATTTATGCTTAATACAATTAAAGAAAATTAAATGTTAAGTTTCATGGTCTCACTCACTGCATTTAGAGTGCTATCCGTCACAAGTGGCTAGTGGCTAAAGGACTGGACAGTGAGATACAGGATACTTCCAACATCGCAGAAAACTCTGTTGGACAGTGCTGGTCTAGATATTCATAGTTTTAAAACAATAATAAAACTGCCTAAAAGTCATTCTGGTTTTTATTGTCAACATGCACTGGCATTTTTAAACAATGTTAGTGATAAAATACTCCTCTCACACCCCACCTTGGCCCTCTCCATACGTCACTGTCCAAACAAATGTGCCTAGTGATATCAAGGAAAGCTTTAAAACAGGAGCGAACTAAAATCTCAGGGGCATCACTGCTCAAATGAATGCTAAAAATGAAAAAAAAAAAAAAAAAAAGACTAATGTGCATTTCACTCTCTTTTTCTGTACCCAACAGGGGTACCCTAAAGAAAAGTCTACAGTTGATACTACGAAAATCTGGAGAAAAAACTGATAAAAGAATTTAAAATTACCAAACTATATCTACCCTTTGAAAATTTCACATAACATACATACAAAGGGGGTGGAGGTAACACCCCAGTCTTCACCTAACAAATGCACCAGCTCTTACAGGAGAGAAAAGGCAACTCTGACCTCAGGGCTCTCATTCTGGTAAGGCCCACTTCTCAAATGCAGGCCTAAAATAGAACCCAGAGTCTTTCTTCCGGATAAGACTGGAAAAACGGGGCCATGGAGAGCTATTCAGCTCTCTATTACAGTCTATGCATTAAACATTAACATGGCTACAGTCTTCTTCTTAGTAGAAGTATTAAAAATGCACACAATGTTTCTAATTTCAATTCCCATCATGGTCTGCAATGCTTTCAGAGGGTTCTGAATTTTTGATTTCTCATTTGGTCATGCCCTCCTGGCCGCTGCTGGCTCCATCTGCTACATGTACTGCCGCCCCAAACCCCACCACCCGCCCCAATGAATGAGGCATTGGGGCAAGGACTTCCTGCTCTCCGCTCAGTGCTCTGCAGGCATTTCCGCCCAGGCACATGGGTTACCTGAGGAAGAACCACTTTCCTAAGGAAATCTTTGCTCAGGTCATTTCTGTGAATCTTTCATAGCTAAGAAAAAAAATAACTACTAGAAGATAAAATGAGAACAGACAACAAAAATAACACTCAGCTACTTAGTATAGTAAGGTAGACTATTCCAGGTAGGGGCCCTTCCAGTTACCCAAAAGGTAATTGTTTATGCTCCGAAGTGTATTTAACTATGTCGAAAGCCAATAATCTATTCCCCTGACCCTATACCGCAGAGCCACAAACTGGTAGGAACATTTAAATGGTCATTTTGACGAATTGCTGGAGTGTTGACTAGTGTGAGAGTGAGAGACCTCTGGGAGGTCCAGTCATAGGGGGATCCCCACACTTTTGCAGGCCGTTCCAGACAGGAACTGGACCAGGTACTCACAGTGAAGAGCTGAGAAGACCCCGTTGTGATTCTGGTAGAATGAAGGAAGAGCAATTTTTGAGAAATACACCCAGACACTTCTCCATAACAGAGCCTACTCTTCACAGAAATGGGCTTTGCAGAGCCTCATCTGGGCTTTAAAAAGGAATTCCTCCTACTCTGGCCCCCTCCAAACTACCCAAGCAGGAAAAAAAAAAAAAAAAAAGTCAAAAGAAGTCAAGGCTTTGAGGAAATAGGTTAGGAATGCTACAGCAGGAAAGGGAGCAGGGGATTATTGTCATCGTCTATCACTGGAACCAAGCAAGAAGCACAGTGTCTAGTCAGGTTGCTCAAATTTTGGAGCATGCATGTCCCACCTCTGGAAATACTGCTAGCTCCTAACCATAAAGCTACACCAAAAAAGGTAACATTTGAATGGGAGACTGAACACCATCAGCCTGTGTCTGAACGGCAAAAAGCAATGGCTCAGTCAATGCCTTTGGGCCTATGAGCCACACTCAGATAGGATTTTGGAAGTGCCTTCAATCTGCACATACACAGACTGAAGCTTATGGCAAAAGCCTATCAATGCCACCAGCAACACCCACTGAAATTTTAGATCCAAAAATTTGTAGACATTGTGGTATGGTATATAACACTTGAGAGATGATTATTGGCTTGCTATGGGGCATTAATGAAAATTGCCCCTTTGAAGGACATAAAATAATCTTGAAATCTGAAATACCCATAATATCTTAGATAATGTCAGAGAAACACTCTGATATGAAAGGCAGTTCCCAGGAGAGAGACATAATGAAATGGAAATGGTTATACAGAAATACGCTAACAGAGGAATGTAAGGAATTACTCACTGCATGCATGAGCAGGTAGTCTGTTTTCCCCTAGGGACAACTGCAGAACTGCCTGAGGAACTGCCAGATTCTACTGCCACATGGGCAGTGCCCTATGAACAACTCACAACTGACCAACAAAAATCTGCCTGGTTTATGGATGGCACTCCAAGATGGATGGGCAACGTTCTGTTTCGAAGGCCATAGTGCTACAACCAACTGATAGGAACGCTCTGATTAAAGAAAGAATAAATCAGCTCAGAGTCCTAAACTGCATACTGTTTTCCTTATAATGATGGAAAAATCAGACAACAATAAGAGTCCTGAAGTTTGGGTGTATACAGACTCATGGGCAGTAGCCACGGTTTGCCACATGGTCAGGCAGATGGAAAACTAGGCTATTAAAGGTATGCCCACATGGGGCATGAAACTTCAGAAATCACTATGGTAATTTAAAGGGCTTAATGGATATGTTGATGCCCATAAAAACCCTCTTCCAGGACAGGAGGTGACTGAAACCAACAAGCAGATAACCTGGGGCACTCACTAGGGCTAGCCATCTGGGTCTAAGAAATGAAGAGCCACAGGGAGCTACAGCAAAGCAGAGATGGGCTGATTATCAGCATTCCTCTTTCACCCTCTAAGGCAGTAGTCTCTAACCTTTTTGGCACCAGGGACCAGTTTCACAGAAGACAATTTTTCTACAGACTGGGGGGAAGGGGGAAGTAGGTGGAGCTCAAGTGGTGATATGAGCAATGGGAAGAGGCTATAAATACAGATGAAGCTTCGCTTCGCTTGCTCACCCGCTGCTCACCTGCTGTACAGCCTGGTTCCTAACAGGCCACTGACCAGTACTAGTCCGCAGCCCAGGGGTTGGGTACTGCAGTTCTAAGGCACAAGAGGCCATGAAGGACTGTCTTGCCCCATCAAGAAAGAGACTACAGAGAGCTGTAGGGCAGATTCCCCAGGGGGAAGGTCCCACACACAGCTGGCAAATGGACAACAGACAAGAGGGACCACTGCGTGTACGTCCTGGAGGCTATAAATGGGTCCTGACAGGAACACTTACTCTGGACTGGGCTTTGCATGCTAGGTGGTAGACGGTTATGCTCAAAACACTATTAAAGGACTGAAACGAAAGATACTGTACCCATCTGGACCACCATGTTACATTTCTTCAAAGCAAGGAACACACTTTACAGCATATTGCGTCCAACAATGGGCAACGAAATATCTCATCATGTGGTCACACATCACGTCACATACCCTCCTGAGTAGTGATCAGATGGAGAATTAGTAGAGGTGACTGAAATATTTGTTGCCTAAAATGGGAGAAGATGAGCACATGAAGGGCTGGTCACACAGCTTCACAAATGTGTACTCACTCTCAGCGGATCAATTATACTTCTTTGTAAAATATGTAGCGATTGCCCTAGAGCTTACAATATACATTTTTAACTAATGTAAGCCCACCTTCAAATAACACTATACTGTCAATGCTTAGACAGGTACCACATAACAGGATTCCCAATTCCTCCCTCCCATCCCTGGTGACATTGCTGTCCTTTGTTTTTCTTATCCATATGCTATAATCACCAGGGCATCGCTACTATGATTGGTTTAAACACACAGTTAACTTTTGAATCAATTAAAGAAAATGAAAGATTTTATTTTACCTCCAATTATCCTTTCCTCATGTGCTTCTATTCTTGTGTAGATCCAAGTTTCTAACTTGTATCACTTTCCCTCTACCTGAAGACTTTCTTTTAACATTTCTTGCAAGACAGATCTGCTGGCTCTGAACTCCCTCAGTTTTTGTCTGAGAAGGCTTTTATTTCTCATTCACTCTTAAAGGATAGCATCACTGGATTCAGAGTTCTAAATTGGGGGGCGGGGGGGGGTCCTTTCAACACTGGAAATATTTTCCTGTACTCTCTTTTTGCTTACATGGTTTCTGACAAAAAGCCTGCTCTAATTCCCCTCCCTGTTCTTCTCTAGGTAAGGATGATTCATTTCCATTCTGAAAAACTTCCCAGAAAAACATCCTCCTCGGAAAAAAACACTCCCCACGGGTCCCATAAAATTTCCACTGAGGTAAATCTGAATGATATGTGCAATCCAGACAAAGTAATGATGGCTCAAGTAGATGACATCTTGTCTTAAAAAGTGTCTGTGAAGGGCTTCATCTGATTTTCACATTATAATGCTTAAAATAATTGCATACCGTGTCAGTGAACCAGACTGTAAATGAATCTGATTGCTTACAAAATGCCCCAAATGGACAGACAGCTCAGCATGCCCAGCTGGCGTGTGACCCAGAGATGACAGACACCCAACCCCCATCAGGAGTCTCCTGCATGAGGGTGTGTGGCTCAGTACTTAGGACCACTTAACTTCTGGCTAACTTAAATAAATAACTCCTAACCACCTGCCAGGCCTTAAAGAAAAAAAAAAAATCACTGAGATAAAGAATGTAGAACACTTACTTCTTGCAACTGGTTATTTGTCGACTTTATAGAAAGGGACTGGTTAAAAATTATTATGAGTCCAATTAACTGTTGACATACATTTAAAACAGAAGCCTGGCTATGGTGGCTTCTGGGGATAAGAAACCAACTGGACTACTTTTATTGTGTACAAAATTGTCCTTGTGATACAGATAAACTCGCTTATTTAGGGAACCATCTTAAAATGTCACCACCAAAGTTTAACCCATCATCCACTCTGAACTGGGTTCACTTTGTACTTCTGACCACCTGCAGTATGGGCTCCCCTGTTCAAGGTCGCCGTCTCTCAGACTGCAGTAAGAAAGTAGCTCTCCCTTCTGCAGAGACCCTGAGGCTTTGGTGTGCACACCACAGGAGTGGGCAGCCCACGTTTAATCAGGAGCCCACACTCCAGAGGCAATGATGCCAGGGACTTCAATTAGCCACACCTTGGTGAGGGGCCATGCTATGACATAATTAAGCTCAGAAGTGGGTGCTCAGTAATAAAATTAGTGATTTCTTAATCTGCATAAGGGCGTTAGAAAAGAGTTCTCACCGGTGAAATCAATGGTATTTGTGAAATGTAGACTGGCTACAATATTTGAGGCACACTCCCCATCTTTGCATAAATAGGGTATACACCTAGGGAAGGTGCCCAAGGTTTGATTCCTGAGCAATGCTATATATACCAATCCCAAATCAGGGACGTCTGAGGGCCTAATGCAGATCCTGCAGGTAATAGCTCCAGCTCCTAAGGCTAGACAATGTGGCATCTGTTAAGCTAACAGAACAGGTTGTAGGAACCATTTTGTGCCTACTCGTTAATGCATGTCTCTTTAATAAATCCCATAGAGTAGAATTTAGTCAAATACTTCCTTTCATCACATCTAGCAATGAAGTTGTGGAGGACTAGCTAACTCTCACCCACCTCAAACATTCTGGCAATGATGATCACCTATAAAAAGAATCTAAGAGTTGTACATGGCCAAGTTGATTGGGTCAGTTCTCAGCAGTTTATCTATTCTTCCTCCTAACAATCAGACAGGTAGGCCAGTGCTACTTATAAATTATATGAGAGACGGTAATTATTTAAATTTCATTTTTTAGTATCTGTTCTTCAAAAAAGTATCTCAAATTCCAAGACTCCTTAGGAAATTAAAGACACTAGTGGCAAATTAAGATCACTACCATAGTTTGGATGTATGTCATGAAGACCCTCACATATAACAAGGTAGGAGAGAACAAGGTTCATGTGTTTTATAAGGGAACCTTTTTCCACATCGTGAATAAATAAGCACTTGATGCTTTTGATAATGGTGACCGCCCAACAGCACTAACCACAAGTGTTATTCCCATAGCAACGGTTGTCACGCCAACAGGACTTTTCAGATGCAATCAAAGAAAGCGTAAATCAGGAAACGCTTTCACAACTTTAAAGCATGGTCTTGGGAAAACCAGAAATAAGTTGTTGGCTCACTCATAGGCCTGTATAAGGATGTGGCTCATTCTGGGTGTAACTCTGAATACTATAGAAATGTCAAATTTGCTATCAAAGAGTACCCACTGACGTAAAGCCTGAGGTCTCACTAGTGTTCCTTCTACTCCTCATAAGCCATCTTATGGATGAGCGACAAAACATGGAGAAAGGAGCTCCACTAGAAAGCCAAGGTCCAGGACAGGGAGGAGAAGACCTGTGTGTGGACGAGCTTACTGATTCCAAGCCTAAGATATACTGAGAAGAAAATCAATTCTGTATCAAGGAACCTGGTGTGAGCAGCGGAGGGAGGAAAAAAAATAGTGCCAGCAATGCAAGAGGAAAGAAGGAGTAGTGACAAGGAGCTGACCAGGAAGGGGAGGAGGAGGGAGGAAAGGAACATGGGACCAAAAAGGTAAAATGCTGCTTTCCCAGAGAGTAAATTCCACCTGGACAACTTCATCTCAACATCTTGCATTTAGATATGTCCATTTTAAATCTTAAAAGTTTATTTCTGATGTACTTTTCAGATCTCTTCTTTCAGAAAAGATCACAGTTACAATATGGTCTCACCTGCAGTCAAATTTCAAAACACAAACTTCTGTGAAATATATTGTAATGAGTTTCCAGAAAAGGACAAGTGTCAGAACTTAAGGGATACTACATCTCAAATGAGATATGGGGGGAAATCAGGCAGTGGATTAACCTAGAAAGACACAAGCTGCGGACAGTAAAGGCAGATTACCAGCACCTAGAAGCCTCTTAAAATTAGCTCCGTCTCCTCCCACCCAGGTGACTGGGTTTGGTGCACCTGCAGACAGACTGTCGAGGAGGCCCCAGGCCTTCTCAAGATGCCCAGCAACCTGAGGCTGTCCACGCCAGGGCCCTCTGATACACAAGCAGTTTCCCTTCTTTCTCTTGTTTGCTGTCCAACCTGGTCCTGCTGGCATTTAGAGCACTTTTTGGTTTCAGATTCTTTTCTAAGCCTTCCTTGTGTGTTTCTACTTATCGGGCTCTCCTACCATCTCAAAAGTCTCAGAGAAATCTGCATTATAATTTGTCCCATAAGAGACCAGAGAATCAAAGAGTGTAGTGTTTTTGAAGTGAGCCCTTCTCTTTGCTCTCACTGAGCACATTTAAGAAGATCACACTTGTGTATCCACTGAGCAGATTTGAGGTTTAATTTTTACTTATTTTTTATTTTTTTGAGGCTTCATTTTTAAAAAGAAACAACTCCGTTTCTTAAATTACTGCTGAAGACTTCAGTAGAGTGAACACTCCTGAACTTCATCTTAGTTTGTAGACATATTTGGATACAAGTTTGGTGAAGTCCCAAGGAAGGAGAGAAAGGTAAGAGGGAATTCTGGGCCTAGTTCTGCTCCGATGGCCTCTCTGTCCCCTGCCCTCAACATCAGTAAAATTGAAGCAGCTTTCCTTTGAGATGTGGAGGGAATTTAACAAAACAGCATCTGTGGTAGGTTCTGAACACTCTGGAAAGCAGAGCACTCTCATTAGTTGGTATTTGCTGAACACCCAAGGCGAGGTTTATAGGCCTTATGAAAAGTACCCGTTGGGTGCAGAGTCCTCCCACAGGCGACATCAGAGCAAAGGGTTCTGCTCAGCACAGGGTGGGCATCAGAGCACGTCAGCCAGCTTCAACAACCTCCCCCAATTCCCTGTGTCCAGTATTCTTAAGTGATAGAAAACAACTCTGGGAGGAGAAAGAAAAACCAGCAGAATAAACGAAGAACATCTCTTCAAGGAAATGTTCAATAAATAACTAACTCAGAGCTGCGCAGCGACAACATGGATTCTTCAGCAACAAGTTCAACAGTCAGGGCCCTAGTCCACAGAAAAATACGACATGTTATCATCTACTCAATGGAAAAAGCTGTGTGTGTGTTTACAGAAACAACATACTGAAACCTCAAATCATTTAAAATGCACATGGGCTATTAAGGGTTGTAAAGCTCTTGAATCTAGACAGAGAAAACAAAAGCCCCAAATAAGAAAATATTTACTTGCTTATAAAGTTCACATGTAAGAGAAAGTTTTAAGTTACACATTATTTATAACTGTGATTAATCACTTTGTTATCTGAATGATGTCTATGAAATGTCTGTTTCTTTTCTTTAGAGGGAAGAGGGGCAGTTAGCAGGAATAAAAACAAGAGAAATGTTTGGCAAGTAGGAGCTAGGAGCTGAGTAAATGTTAGTTCCCTTCTCCTTCCCTTTTCTGCCCCTCTGGGGGCCTGAGATGGAATTATTCAAAGGGCGAATGAGAATTTGTCTAGTGCACACATGATGTGAGACGCTAGGCTAGGATCCAAAGGCCTGCCCACCACCGACCCCCAAGGTAACCAGCAGCACAGAACTGAGAACAGATATGACCAAAATCCTAATAAGCAGCGGCAGTCAGTGAAGACAGGCAGGACATCTTTCATCTTCAACACTCTGAAGACAAATCAATCGTGTGAGGATGAGCAACCCCTGTGCCTCTGCTCCCTGGTCTTGCCTGTTTTGCTGCTCAGCAGAACCTTCAGATTTCGGGTGGGCAGAGAAAAATGAGGGTTGAAACATAAAACAGTTGATTTTCCAATTTACTGGCTGCAACACGGGGTGGAGAAAACAGCTTCTTGCAGGGGAAGCTGCTGGGGTTTCCGCTTGAATTGTCTGGTAGTTGCAATTCAATCTGGACTACTCCCTACGCTCTCCCCACCACTCCCACCCAATTTCTTTGGGAAATTAGGAATTTTTATAAAAATCAGGCATACTCCAGAGAAATAAAATTGCTGTGTCATCCATTTTTTAATCTATCACATTGGCGAAGATTCGCAACCATGGGCTGAGTCCAAGGTGGAGAACGGGCACCTGCGAACTCTGCCAGTTACAGGTAAACTGTACAAACACGGCGGGGGCTCTTGATAAACAGTGTCACAGCTTGAACAGGTACATATTCTTTGCCCCAGCATTATAGGTCTGGGGATTTATGCCAAGAATCAATCTGAGCTATATAGCAGGATTTAGTACACATTACGATTCACCAAAGCACTGCTCCTAAGAGGAAAAGTTAGTACATAACTCAAATGTCCAATAATGTTGAATCCAATAAATAAACTATGATATATCTTATGGCAGAATAGTAGGCTGTCATTAAAATTGAGGCCAGAAAAGAATATTTCAAGGTATGCAAAAATGTTCACGACATTATGAGTGGAAAAATTGGGTTATAGAACAGTACAGTGTAATCTCATTTTATAAATATACACATAGGTATAGAAGGGTATATGTGCCATTATAGGAAAAAAGGACAACACAGAAAAAGACTAAAAACATTTTGGTACTGTGGAAAGTAGAATTAAAGGTTATTTTATTTTCTTCTTTGTAAAAACAGGATGAAGTGCTTAAATAACTGATTTAGAGAGAACAAAGTTTGAATAAAATGCTTCTCCCATGCACTCAGCAAGGACAAAGCTTTTCTCTGTTATGCCTAAGCAACCACCTCTGCAAGCTCTCCAGAATCTAACTCATGGTATGGCATCTGCGCTCAGTAAGCATTTTGTTAATCTTCAACCTTATGAAGGAACGACAAGATGATTTACCAACCAAAGGTTTGTGTGCAACCGTGTGGCAGCCAGCCTTCAAGATGGTCCCTAGTGATTCTTGCCTCCTGGTATTCTTGACCTTGTGTAGTCACAATAAATAGGGTTGACCTGTATAACCAACAGGATATTGCAGAAATGACAGTGTGTGACTTCTGAGGCCAGGTCTCTTGGGGAAACCAGCTGCCATGTTGTGAGGACATCTGAGCAGTCTGTGGAAAAGTCCACATGGCAAGAAACTGAGGCCTCCTGCCAACTGCCAGTACCAGTCTGCACCCCTGGCCACGAGAAACATCCAGCTAAACAGTCCAAATTCCCTGATCCACAGAAACTGTGTGAAAATGTTTATTGTTGTATTGAGTCACTAAGTTTGGGGGTAATGTGCTACACAGCAGTAGAAAACTAATAAAAATGGTGTGACTTAAAGGACAGACCCACGTGACTCACAGAATTTACTTCCTAGCACAGCTACAGGAGAATGCCGGGAGGTCTTATCACAGGCACCATGCTGCTCTGTCAGGGGCCCCACAGGAGCAACAGCAGGGGCCGATTTCTGTCACCACAGTCTAGGGCTCTTCTGTGACACCTGGGAGGCCAGCTGACTGCTTGGTGAACACTCTAATTGGGGCAGCGGAGGAGGGGAACCAACTCCCCCAGCAAAGACAGCATCTGACCTTGTCAACAGAGGCACTCGGAATCAATCTAGGGTCACAAAAGTCACACGTGGCCCCAAATTGGACGCAGACCCATAAAATAAATGACCTTCCACAAAGTAACACTTGAAATTGTGTATGCTGCCCAGCAATTCCTTTGATGTACTTTTAAATTCATTTGGACTTTTTGATATTTGTTCTTGAAGTTCTCTCCAAGTAAAATTATTTTTAACTCTCAATATATGACCATATTTTCAGTGACTTGAGTTAACTGCCTCCCTAAGGAACTGCTACAAGCAGTCTGTAATTTAAACAGCATTTTTTCCATTCCCCACTCTATGCCTTCCTCTTTTTTTTTTTATCATAAACTTTTGGTAATGATCTCAGGGTTGTCAGTTAGTTTAAACACTGCAAGCACACAATGGAAATCAAGACAGCCAGGCTTCCAAGTCAATAAAATTATTATTGCTCAGAATATTTCAATTTTAACAGTCTCTATATACATTCATATCATCAAATCCAGTTGGTAAATTGGAAAAACATCACCAAAGTAGGACAGAAATAACTCTGATATAAATCCACGTGGAAATACAGAAATCTAGCAAGCAATTACAGGAAAAAATGTAATCCTTAGAAATTTAATTTGGTAATTTAAAAAGGGAAATTAGGCATCTTCTCCGTTTTATTACCAATAATTTTTGAAGAGGTGATTCTGAAATGGTTTGTAACAAAATAGAAAAATATAATAAATTATTGTTTTTAAATTGTGAAATCTAGATAGAAAAATACTGTAAGGGTTTATTCCATTTTGGGTACAAGCATTTTTTGTGGAGACAAACTAATCAGATCAATGGTGCCAGCATGGTTTAGTGGATGCTTGGCTGAAAAATACTCTAGTTCCACGCAGCTGTAAAACTAGCCCTCTGACCACTGGTAGAAAGACTTTGGTGCTCGTTTCTGCAGGCATAAACTAGAAATGCCATATTTCTTCTCCCGTAAGGGTGAAATTTTCAGTGTCATTTTAGATGTGAACAGGCTATAAAGAGTTAAAGCTCTTTTAAAGATGAGTTACAATATTTCAAAGAAACCACATGTTTATCTTTCTAATCAAGTGGTATAGACACTATTCTAAAAAGGTCAAGAATCATAAACTTGGCAAAAAAAATTTTCATCACTCTAGACATTTCCCTTTTATATTATATAAGAACAGGAACCTGGTAAGAATTAAGTCCCTCCCATGCCCTCCCCAAATAACATGCGAAAATGAATAACAGTCACAAAAGAAAATATGGTTCACAGATACATCTACCATGTGTTTTGACTTGTTGCATTTTTCATATTAGAAAAGGTTAAATATTTTATTGACCATAAGGTGTTTAGGTAGATACAAAATAGAAGGAAAAAAAAAATGACTAGTTGATCTCAAATGGTTTAAGGCATCAAATGAAAATAAAAAGTCACACTACATCCAAGAAAACATCAGAATTTCAACTCAGGACTTGAACATACTGGACAGATTAAACAGCTAGCCTATCAATTAACAGTCACAGATGATAATAAGACCATAGAAACCAGATGGCTCTCCCATCAATAAGCTACTCCCTATGTACAAATGACATCTGGTCACTTAACTCTTTCTGCAATTCATTAATTCAACAAATAGTCACTGAGCACTTGTTATGCACCAAACAGCACGTGTTCAGTACTTGCCATAGAAAGAACAAGGCAGAACCCAGCTGGACAATACAGCATGCTCACTTTTCAGCTAAGAAGCAAGAGACTCTCACACCTAGGAATCTAATTATGAATTTAGCAGCATCTGTATGGCTTACTATAACAAATATTTTCTGTACAATCATAATGGTACAGCCCAAATCAGCTAGTGTTATCAATTAACTAAAAGGAAACTTGCTAGATGCTACCAGTTTCAGCATGACCACTTCTAATGACAAAGTTCTGTTGATTTATTAGGTATCTGCTTTGGGTTTAACCATGAAGCTCCTCCCTCCATCCAAACTTTTAAAAGGGGAGAGATGATGATTCAAATTGTATAAAAGAATAAAGAACCTTTAAAATAATCCATTCATCCTTAGAGACTTCCTGAATCTAAACTCTTCAAAATGCTGAGTTATATTATTTTGCAAACATTGTTAGGAAATAGCAATTTGGGAAATATATTTTGACCCAAACATGGAATTGAATCTTTTTTTTTTTTTTTGATAGTATGGATAAGCTTTTCTATGAATACCCAAATATGAAAAAACAAAAGTAGCCATTTAAACTCACTAGATTATTTAGCTATGGCATGTGAAACAAGCATCATGTCCAAGTCCAAAGTCAACTCACTACTTTACAAAGGTATCAAAGTTGCAAAACTCTTAATTGGTTCATAAGCTCTCTCTAAGCAGGTTGACAATTTTCTGTTTAATTTTCCTTACCTTTAAACAAGGGTAACTTGGCTTTTGCATTCTTAAAAGCCATCTTTCAAGGTGATTTGACATTTGCATTGCTATTGAATGTTCTACTGACTGTAAATGGTGAGGTTTCTGCATGCTGGCCCTAGCTTTCCAAGTTTATGTTTCCTGTCCTCAAACCTCTTGCCCCAGCAACCTCGCTCTCTCCTGATCCAGGTCTGGTGAAGTTCAAGGCGTTGCTCTGCTCCCACAGCCCACAGTTGTTTTCTTTTGTTTTGTTTTTTTTTAATGTAGATACAAATGTCCTGCAAGTCATCAGAAATTAAGCAAATACAGTCATGCCAAAATATTCCTTTTAAAACATCTGCTCTAACAACAACCAATTAAAGTGATGACAGAGCCTATGAAAAGTAAAACAGATGACCATGCTGGTGCTGTTTTTAATGCCTTATGCAATAAATAGCACAGAAATAAGTTATCCAGTTTACTCTGGCTTCAGCCTCTTGGTTATGAAATCAATGCTTTAAAAGTAGCATAACTCAGTGCAATTGGCCAAAAACATTAAGCTGTTCTGAACTGATGAAGATGGGATAAAGGCCTTGAGAAATAATGAAAAGGAGGCCCTTCACTGGGGAGTTATATTCGTTCATCACAGGGATCAATTAAAACCTCTCCATGACCCCAGATTCTTTACAACTACGATGTTTTAAACATGCTTTCATTGAAATGTTCTCAATTAAATAAGCTGCTAAAGTAAGAGAACAAAATTTAAACTGTAATGAGACCCAGGTCTGAGGATAAAATAAATACTAGAGAATAAGAAAAGAGCCCCTCAGACTAAGAATACCCTGTGAAGTGGCAGCCTCTCCCCATCTGCCTGCGTTACCCTGCTAAGCAACAGAGCCCGTATACTCTGCGGACTTGAGAGCGGTGGGGGCTGTTCCCAAGAGCTGACTAGGGAATGATAAAGTGTCCCGCAGTTCCCATTTCCAGGTTGTCATCCACAGATACGTGGCTAGGACACCCAAGAAGCTGCAGAGTTGGTCCATATGACAAACACCAGAAGAAATGGCACAAACTATAATAATTCATTATGAATGCCACCAGTACTCCAGACTCACATTTTTCTATTAATAGATAATACCGATGATGACAATGCTTTCCCTGTCTTAATGTACAGAAACCATTCATTCCACATGCTTCTTTGTTGATCTGCTTGGTTTGCTCTAAGTGAGCCCCTCATAAATCAGTGAAGAACAACAAGATAGGACTGAACAGGAGAAACAGCAACACCATGTTCTCATGCCAATGACATACCCCAGTAATGACTTTCTTCAGAACTCTAATCGAAGGCCAAGTAATTTGTAGACTGCCCACTCTGTGCACTGCAGTGAGTGCTGCGGGGGATTTTTAAGTTCTTGCCTTAGGAAGTTCATAATTTTTTTTTTTTTTTAAGAGAAGGGTTCTTAGCTCTGTTGCCCAGACTGGAGTGCAGTGGCACAGTCACAGCTCACTGCAGCCTCAGACTTCTGGGCTCAAGCAATTCTCCTGTCTCAGCCTCAAGAGTAGGTAGAACTACAGGTGCACCACCACGCCTGGCTTTTTTTTTTGGTAGAAATGGGGCCCACTATGTTGCCCAGGCTGGCTTCGAACTCCTGGGCTCAAGCAATCCTCTTGCCTTGGCCTCCCAAAGCGTTGGGATTACAGGCATGAGCCACTATGCTGGCCAGGTGTTCATAATTTAATTGCAGAACAAGGGATGGGCTCTTGAGAAGTCAAATGGAAATGACTTACATATGAGGACAACGAGTGTGCTAACAAGTGGCTATACGCATCAGCAGTACCCACAGACATGCAGTGCCTGCCATTCAAATTCAAATGCGGGAGACACATCCATGCTAGAGAGGGAAGGCAGGGATGAGGTGAATAATTTGCAGCTGTGTGGGTGACCGAGTTAGAGCACAGGTGTGGGGACAAGTGTTTGCTGATGATGCCTACGGGGAAGCAGGAGACCCGACTGGGGATACAGACCCGGATCAGCCTAACGTTTGATCTCTACTCTAAAGGAACTGGAGCCCGCAAAGACTTGTGGTAGGGACTGCTGTGATCAAAGTATTTGAGAAATATTAAGCAGGCCATGGTATGCAAGACACAGTACAGACCTTGGCATGCAGACCCATCAGGAGCGATCAGAATAACTCCAGTTTGAAGTGATAAGGCCTTAAGACACAAAAATCAAAAAATATGGGTCCTCTGCACCTGACAAGTAAAGCCTGGGGGTAGGTGTGAGTAAAGCTCTGAAAGCAGGCCCAGCAGATCGAATGCTCAGTCAGTCACTGCCAGCCTCTCATGTTGTTTTTATTATTACCAAGATGTGGACACACAGATCCCAGTTACAGGTGAGCAACAGGAGGCCAAGGAAGAGAGTTTGGTTCCAGAGCCCGAGCCAATGACAACCCCCGAACACAGGGAAAAGAGGAACTCTGCAGAGGAACGCTAACACTGACTGACTTCCAGGCAGATACATCTGGCCTCCAGTTTAAGGCAGGTGCAAAGTTCAGAGGGAGTCACCGGCCTGAGAGAGGTGGTGAGATCCCTGAGGAGAGGGCATCAGGCAGCACTCTAGCCCAGCGTGCCTGCCAACGCCCGACTCCAGAGCTGTGGCTTCCACACTGTGACCAAGGGCCTCTCATGAATGGCCTCAGAGACACCTCTTCCCACACGCTCCCACAGACAAGGCTCTGAGTCCTCTGGCATCACTACCCCCACTCCCCAGGTCCATCAAACAGCAACTTGTGATGTTGTTCTGTTGGCGTCTGAATATAATCATATGTCTGCAAGGGGCCCCCTACTGATTAAGGTTTGAAAACAAGTGCTCTATGGGGTACCCTTCCCTGTCTGGTAAAGAGGATGGAGCCAAGCCACCCGAGGTGAGCCGTGCCTCTCAGACACTGATTCCAGAGGGAGACCCTGTGCCTCAAAGGTGCTCGTTAACCAGAGTAAAGGGGAACAAGTTCCTGAAAACGAGGAGGCCACAGCTGCAAAAATGTTCAATTCGATAGCATTAAAGCTGAAAAGAAAACCTTCGGATGACCTCATATTCAACTGTAAAAAGTTGACAAGCAGAAAAGTCTGGAAAAGGGCAAGAGAAGCTGTTTAAGTTTCCTCATGAAAGAACAGTGAGCAGTTCAGAGGAGATTGTGGCCTGAGTAAAAATGAGAACTCTGGAGCTCATCCCACTCAGCAGTTCCACTGTGGCTCGCGGCGCAGAAGGGCACAGCCTCTAACCCTGACCACTGACAGGGCGGTGGCTCCATGAGCTCTCGGCTGGGGCACATTCAGGACAGGGCCTTGCCCATAGGTGTGGGTTGAGCTGACCTAACTGACAACGGAAACTATGGTGCCACTGTCCCAGAGTCCTGCCTCCCTCATCTCTAAACAATGGCGGAACTTGACGGCCATTCTTCAGGAGTTACATTTTCACTCCGAAACCCTCACAGAAAATAAAACTGCCTTTTCTTTTTTAGAGTTGTTAGGGACGGACTGACCTTACTGTTCACAACTTGTGTATACAATACACTGGCATCCCATAAACGGAAATACAAAAAAATTCAACATTCAAAACAGCTTGCCAAACTATACCCTATAATCAGGTAGCACTGAGCACTCATTTCTATAGCAATATCCCAAAATGTGTTTTTAAATTTCAAAACATAAATCAAAAATAGATAATAAAAACTGGTACTACAGACATCTGGTATCTTAAAAATATAAACACGTAGACAAACATATGTTGTTCTTTTCAACAGTATTACAAGAACCAAAAACAGCCATTTGTAACACCTTCAGGAAGCTATATTAAAAGCAATGCTTCTTGTTTTCTTATGAAAAAAGAATTGGCAGCCTCAGACTAAATTTATTAGGTGTACACATGTGCAGAAATTTTAATGAGTTGCCCTGGGCATCTTTGTACCTGGAAGCGTTTCTTATTTGGGCTATATAAATCATTCCAGCCTGAGGGAGGTACATATTCCCTCCACTTGCAACTGAGGGGGGCCTTCTGCAGGTCAAGCCATGAGTTAGTTGCCAGAGACAGGGAAGAAAAGGTGACCCAGCTCCAGATGCAGAGATGTGGGGAGGAAGGACAGCGCACTCAGACCAGAGGGTCCCAGATACCCTGGGGCATTCTGGAGGCTTTCTGCGGAGACCTGGAAAATCGATTTAGGTAAAGAAAAGACAAGTGACTGCAGTCTTGAACACAGAAGATGGTGGTCGGTTTAGCTAAGGTGGATGGACCCATGTCACAACTGCTGGGGGTTACCTGAATGTGTGGCAGGGCAAACAAGGAATACCCTTATTCAATCAACAAATGTTTAATAAAACACCTACCATGTGCCAGACAGGATCTCATCTTCAGGTACTACATATCCTCTCAAGTGCTATCTTTCCTTAAAGTGAACTGATAAGAAGGCAACTGTCAGCAGAGCAGACCCATCTGATTCACCAAGCCCCAAAACCTCTCTGCCTGGTCCCTTAAGCTGTGGAAAGGTTTGTCAGATTCCCTGCGACAGCAGTGGCCTCTTGTCCAGGAGGAGCTGAGCCATCTTTGAACTCTGCAGTCCCTTCCTGCTTCCTGGAACACCTGTGCTGATGAAAAGCAGGCCCTGACTTGATGGGTAGCAGCTGCTGAGAACAAAACACCCAAGGTAATCATGGCGGCAGGGTTGCTGCTTCAAAGAAAAGCAATGCCATCTGATGAGCTTGGTGCACTTCCAGGAAACAAGAAGTCTGGTTTTCTTTTAAAAGCAAACTACACTTGTCCCTTGGCTTCCCCACCACCCCAGCCCTCCTTGGTTTCCACATTCACTTTGCTAGGATGCTCACACACCTGCTAGAAGTCCGGGGCTCTTAAGCAATCACAAGTGCCTGGAACTGCCAGGTTTGACGGAATCCATTTGCTCCTTCAATGACCATCAGCGTCCTTCTTCCCTGCCCCTCCCACGATGTGCACTTGGAAATTCGGCACAAATCCCTGTTTCCTTCACTCTGGGTTTCATTTATAGAGGTTGGAAACTAATGTGCTTTTTGGCTCATGTAATGAGAAAAATTCTTTGATTACAACACACACAAACTAATTCCGTTTTTGAAGCAAACAAAACTATTTTCCATGTTGCTTTTAAAGAAAATTAAGTAGATAAAGTGCAATCACTAAACTATATCAAACTGCCAAAGGATCACAGAAAGTGGAAAGAAAGTTATACCAATAAGATGGTGAAATACAATTAAAAATTAAATGTTGAGGCAAAGAGACAAACCTTTCTTACAGAAGAATTTCAAATAATGAGGGTTGCCAGGTTTAACAAAATACAAGACACCCAGTTAAATTGGAAGATCAGCTATTACAAAGGATATACACTAAAAAGGGCATTCCTTGTTCATCTGAGAATCAAATCTATCTGGGTGTCCTGCAACCCTATAATGTATGTAGATACTTCCAGGAGATGGGGCTTAACTCTCTCAACCCCTTTGAGGGTGGGCTGCGCCTAGAGACTCACTCTGAAAGAACAGAGGAGGGAAAGGGAAAAATAGTAACTGTACAGTGGAGAGATCTGGTCAACACTACCTTAACCAGGTGATGAAGGTTAGTATCACCAGGATGTCACATACCCCCAATATGATAAGATGCACCAAAAAGGTGAAGTGTTCTTCCCAAAAACGCAGAACCCCAGTCTAATCACAAGAATAATCTCGGATATTCTATAGGATACATGACTGGTACTCCTCAAGATTGTCAAGGTGGTGAAAAATAAGGAAAGGCTGAGAAACTTTCATAGAAAATGAAATGAAATGTATACTCCAGACTGGGTTCTGGAACAAAAAGAAGACATGAAAGAAAAACCGCTAAAATCCAAAGAATGTTTACCTAATAGTAACGTGCCCAATGTCAGTTTCTTAATTTTGACAATGTGCTGTCAAACGTAAGATGATAATAATGGAGGTAGCTGGATGAAGGGAATGTGGGAACTCTCTGTACTCTTAGCAACGTTTCTATAAATCTAAAATTACTCCAAAATAAAGGCTTATTTCGAGAAAATCAAATGTAAAGAAATTAGAGGATATTAGGATATTAAAGAATTACTTCAAAATTCTGGAATGGTTCAACAGCAAAATGCAGAGAGGGGTTGATAAAACAAGAATGATAAAGTGTTGATAATCATCATTTTTAAAATAAAGATTTCTTTAAATAGGGGCATGACCACATGGCAGAAGAGTATGGTTGAAAACTTCACACGGGGAATCTTTTAGGCCTCATCAACCCACTTCACCTTCCGGCCCAAGTAGGTCTTCTCCAGAGTGACCAAGCATCCTGGTATGCCTGGGACTATCATGGCTTCAGTACAGAAAGTCTCTCATCCCAGAAAATCCTCAGTCCTGGGCACACCTCCTCCTCTCAGTCTCTGTCTCTCATGTGTTGTGTGCATGTGTCTCATGCACAGGAGCACACACACACACACACACACACACACACACACACACACACACTAGATTCCTAAGGTAAATATACAAAAAGGTGAGTACAACTCCTGAGTCTGGGTAATTCATTCACTTTTACAGAAAGCTCTAGAATAAAACAACTTCGTCTACCATCTACCTACCACCACTGTGTATTAATATTTATTTCCAAGGTAGGTACAACTCCAGAGTCTGGGTAATTCATTCACTTTTACAGAAAGCTCTAGAATAAAACAACCTCCTCTACCGTCTGCCTAACGTCACTGTGTATTAATATTTATGCCCAAGGTCAAGCCCAGAACGACAGGAATTCCTTGCCATCATCTGTGAAAACGCAGAGTGCCGCCTTTGCACATATCCTTCCACAGCCTCACTTCTATTTCTAGAGCATCCCAAGAGGCCTGAGAAAGGCCACTCCTATTAGTGGTCAGGACACCCAGAGGCAGCGTGGTTTATCATGCACAAACCTGAATGGTGAGATGTGGACTCTTTCAGGCTTGGCCTAGATCAGTATGAGCACAAAGCGCCTGTGTAAGAGAACATCACACTGGCCCCCACTGCCACAGCAGAGCACCCTGAGACTGAAGACCTGCTCCCCAAGCGCAGTCTAAGGCGCTCTCCCATCTGCACACCTGCATCTGGAAACCTGAACTTGAGTAAACGAACACATTTACCCACAGGCGCCATGTAAGGAAACCAACGATGAGCTCCTCTGTAAGAAGAGTGTTGGTGGCATGCCAGTGACCGTGCCTCACGTACAGTCAGAACAATAGCAGCTACCATGTGCTAAGTAAGTTTATGTGCCAGGCACATAATTGCCAGTGACCCAGCAGGTCACAGCTTGGAGTAGAGGGGCTTTGAGAAGAAAACAAAATTATATTCAAAGGATTTCTACAAACTCAGATTTACACATATCCAAACATACAAAGCCTGAGACACTGCCCCGAATTAGAGGAAAAGACACGACAAATACAATGTGGGATCCTCTACCTCTCTCAATCCCTCTCTCTCCTCCTCTCAATCCATCTCAATCCTTCTCTCTCCCTCTCTCTCTCTCTCCTCCCCCCGACACACACACACTGTCATAGCACCCCAGACTCTCTCTTAGAGAAACTTTTAAAATGAGCTGGAACTACCTCCCTGTTTCTCTCTCCTGGGACCCTGTTAACAGCTTGTGGGCAGAGACGGTCTTTCATTTCTATGCCTTTAACACCAGGCACAAAACCTTAACTTGAGAGATGCTCAAAGAATGTTAAGTCAATGAAGGGCTGCCAGGCTGGACTGATGGATGGATGGAAGGGAAGAAGGGAAGAAGGGAAGAAGGGAGGAAAAGACAGATGACGGGGGAAAGGTGGGGTAAAGGGACCAGATTTGATCACCTACACTGGAAAGGGTAAAAGTCTCAGCACTTCATCTAAGGGTGGCAGTCTTATAACAGCTTTGGCAGGAGCAGGGGAACAGCTTCCCGTAAACCTAGTATTGAATACTAAACTTCATCTTCAAAGAAATCACAATAAGCCACTTTCAGAGTCAATCTCAGCCTGCTCTCTTCTCCAGCACCGCATCACTGCAGAATCTTGACTCCTGCTGTACAATTTCCCACTGCAGAGAACACTGTAAGAAACGGCATGGAGCTGAGCGCGAGACCCCAATATTCAGACAGAAAGCAGCAGTGTGAAAGGCATTAAAATGACCAGTCCCCTCTTCATTATAACATTTTAAAAAAATCTATGAGTGAGAAGAACACTTTCTCATACTGAGCAGTAGATACACAAGTGTTCATGTATTATCCCTTCTTATATGTCTTCAACATATAACGTACAGTAAAAAAATTTTAACTGGGAAAAAAAAGAGTGAAAAGGACATACATTCAAAAAAGCAATTCTGTTCTGAAAAGCTTTTGAAAAAACAAATACATTCATATGTCGCTTAACAACAGGACATGTTCTGAGAAATGCACCATTAAGCGATTTTGTCATTGTGGGAACATCATAGAGTGCACTTACCCAAATCCAGATGTTGTAGTCTACTATACACCTAGGCTATCTGGTACAGATTTTTGTTCCCAGACTACAAACCTGTGCAACATGTTACTGTACTGAATACTGTAGGCAATTGTAACACAATGGTAAGGATTTATGTATCTAAACATTAAAAAGATAGAGTCAAAATATAGTATTATAATCGTACAGGACCACCAGCCCACACAGATATGGATGGACCGTTGCACAGGTATATGCAGTCCCTCACTGACCAAAACATCATTAAGTATTACATTACTGTAATTTGATTTATTAAATGAGCCATTCATTTTGAAAAGAACACAGATCAAGGTACTTAATTACCCATTGTATGGACACTTTCTATGAAATTTTTCTACCAAACTAGGCAACGAAAACAAGACTTCTTCTATTAAGACCTTTTCAAAGGAAAAGTCACTGCTAACAGGGACATTAACAATGTCCTTCTGATCTGAACAGGATACCACAAAGAGAGGAAACTGAGAGGACAAGACCACGTGGCACAGCCAGAGACACACAGTTCCTGCCTGAGTCGTGAACTCCCCACCACAGGTCCTGAACCCCATTCTCCATTCCCAGTACACAGTGCAAGCAATAAAAATGACTTCAAGATAAGAACCATAAAAAGAAAGTTAATTTATCAGTAATTTCACCTCCTTTAGCCACGATCAAGTCATATGAAGCAGCTGTGTCAGTTCAACGAAGTGATGAGAAAGCCAGAATTGACCAGATGGCTGCTTTATATCTATTTAAAAGGAGAGTGGAACCAAAAAAAAGGGGGAGATATTTGACTTCTGGCCTATTCTTATCTATTTTGAAATGTCAGTACATATAGGTCAACCTCATTCTTTTTAACTGGTGCACAGTATTCCACACTATGGGTGAGAGGTCATTCGTGTGACCTTTCCTCTCCTGATTAGCATTTTGGTTTTTTCAATAATGCCATATTGAGCACCCCTGTCCCAGTATGGTTGTGCACATGTGCATATACTTCTGGAGAGGTCTGCAAAAGTGAAATTGCTCAGTCAAGTTAGGTCCTGTTTTAATTTTGATCGACATTGTTAAATGCCTTCCAGAAAGGTTTCACCAGCAGCTCCCAACAACAGTGAATCAAAGTGTCCATTTCCCTGCACTCTTATCAATTGATAGTATCAATTTTTAATTTTTACAAATCTAACATGGAAAAATAATGAGACCTTATAGTTTGCATTTCCTGGATCATCAGAAAGATTGAGCATCTCTTCAAATCTTAATGTCCATTTGTATTTCTTTCGGTAATTACCTGTTAACAGCCGTTTCCCAGTTTCCTACAGCTCTTCAGTCTTTTTTGCTATTGATTTGTCAGTGCTCTTTATAGATTCCAAATATTAACACTTTGTTTATCTAAAAAAAAGTTTCATAAATGGAGAGCCCTACCGTGTTTAAAAATTAGAAGACTCAACATAGTAAAAAAGTTAAATCCCTGCAAATTGATTATAGGTTTAATGTAATTCCTATCAAAGTCCCAGCATAGTTTTTCTAAGACAAAGACAAGCTTTTTCTAAAATTTTTAAGGAAAGACTTAGGTTCTAGAATGGCCAAAACAGGTCTGACAAAGGAGAATAAAGTGGGAAGAATTACTGTACCCAGTATTAAGGCTTACTAGATAGCTGCTGTAATCAAAACAAGTGTGATAATGGCAGAGGGATAGGCACAAAGACCAACAGAACAAAATAGAGAGCCCAGACCACACAAGTAAGTCCAACTAATTTTTGACAAAGGTATAAAAATGGAGGCAAGACAGTGCTGGATCAACTGGACATCCATAGGCCAAAAAAAAAAAAAAGAACCTTGACCTAAAGATCGGTGGATTGTATCAATGTCAATATCTTGGTTGATATTATACTATACTTTTTCAAGATGCCTCCATTAGGAGAAATGGGAAAGGTACACACTATCTCACTGTACTATTTCTTACAATTACATGTGACCCTATAATTACCTCGATAAAAACTTCAATTAAAAAATACTGCAAATATTTTTTACTAGACTTTTTTCTTCTGAATTTGTTTATAGTACAGCGGGGTTAATTTTTATCTAGTCAAATTTACTTTTCTCTTTATGTCTCCTGGATTTATTTGATATTTTATACTTTGCAATTTTCTTAAGTTGCTAAAATGAGTAGATAGTACATCTATTTTAAGAAGTCTTTTTTATACTAAATAAATCTTTTTACAATAAAAAGTTTTTTTGATTAGCCATAAGAAACCTTATAAAAGGTAACATAATGTAATTAAACAAACCTAAGCATGACATTAAGAGAATAATATTTAAGTGATCTCAATTTCAAGCTTAAGTTGCTAAGACAAAAAAAGAGAAACATCAAAAATATAATAGGAGAAGTACATGTATGTGTAGTTGTTCATGAAAGGAGGAAGGAAAAGTTCTGTAAAGCCAGGAGAACGTGAGAGCCCCATCTCCCCTCTCCCCTGACGTCAGCCTGGCCATTCATGGTGGGAACAACAGGGCCAAACGTGCCAACTGGTGCTGGGCACTGCTTTTGGTCAAGTTCTTTAGCATCTGACTCAGGATCTGACCCATCAGACTACATCCCATAAAGAAGAGAAGTCTGTTCCACTTTTCTAAAACTTTCCTGTGTGGCATACGGAAAGTCTTTATTTTGAAATTGTAAATCGTTCTGAAGAAAGCAGCCATGAACATTTGAGTTTATTATTTTTCTTTCTTTTTTTTAATTAAGTATTCATTTGGACATCTTAAAACTACAAACAATAAAGTTCTATTTTCAGTGCCTAAAATGTGCCAGATGGCATGCCAGGTGTTTTACCTACTTTCTACATGGAGGTGAGTAACCCGTCCAAAGCTGTCAGATGCTATGCCCAAGCCTCGGGCATCAGAGGGCCACTTCTCAAAGTGCAGGGCTCGGTTTGCACCATATAGTCACAGCTTCAATTGCTAATTGGTGTCCCACCCATAAAAAGTGGGTAAGCTGCCTGTACCAAAACTTTCTCTTTTGATGCTGACATGGGTGTGTTAATATACTCTGTCCCAGTGAAAAAGAAACATTGACATTTATATGTCAATCATGTTTAACCAGTGGAATAAGAAAAAGTAAAGTCATAGATCTGCCTCTTCTTGTACTCTTACTAACCAAGTTACCTGTGTGTTTACTTGGGGTTGCATCCAAATTGAAAACCATTAGTGGCCATTGAAAAATGAAACTGGACAGCACAATTTCTTCATTTTGGAAAAGAAAGTCAAATTTCATTGACACATTCACCTGTTAATAACTGTGGCAAAGACATAAAGCATGGCAAGCATTTAATTATTAGAAATTAAGTATAAAAAGAAGAAAGACTGGCTATAGTTTAGCATTTAGATGTATAGTTAACTCTTTAAAAAAAAATACACATATCAAGCTTTTATGCCCTCTGTGTGGAATGTTCTTTACCCAGATATCCACGTGGAAAGGTGCTTAATAAATAATCACTTTGTGTTAGACAGACAGAATGCTTAACAAGCAAACCTATTCAGTGTCACTTCTCTCTCTCCCACTGTGGAAGCCAACATTCGTGATGTCCCCCAAATATCCTCACCTCCTGGTACTCAGGCCTTGCGTACTCCCCTCCAATACTGAATAAGGCTGATCTGTGTAACCAACAGGACACTGTGGAGATGATGTGTGTGATTTGCGAGGCTAGGCCCTGAAGGACACTGTGGCCTCCACCTTGATTCCTCTTGAACTGCCCACTCTGGGGGAAGCCAGCTGCCATGTCATATGCATGTCAAACAGCCCTGTGGGGAGGCCCATGTGGGAAGAACTGAGGCCTCCTGCCAACAGCCAACCCACGCTGTCAGTCACATGAACAAACCATCCTGGACAGCCCCCCAGCCCGTCACACCTTCAGTGACTGCAGCTCTAGCTGATACTCTCACTGAAAACTCACAAGAGACCCTGAGCCAGACCACCCAGCAAAGCCTCTCCTGAATTCCTGACTCACAAAAACTATAAGATAATACATGTTTATTGTTTTAAACCACTAAGTTCGGAGTGATTTGTTACACAGTGATAGATGACTAATATTCCTGTATTTCTTTGTAAGATTTGAGGTACTCAGTAGAGAATCAATAAGCATTTATTGACCTAAATTAAGGCAGTGGTGAGAATGACTCCTCCCTCTGCCCATTCTGTGGCCAAGCTCTCTGGCCACAGAGAAGTAGGAAGATTGTGGAAAAGTGATGGTCAAAGTAGAGTTTTAGGTCATGTTTACCTCAAAAGTCTCTAAGACTACTGGAAGTTCGTTGCCTATTTTCTAATAACAAAAAAAAGCTACCCTTCCCCCTTGTTTTTTTTTTTTTTTTTTCAGCATATTGCCAAGAATAGTAATGCATAAACTACAACAGGCCTGGTGCTAGGTTCCATGTTACTCAGCGGAGTAGGGCCCAGACTGGAGTCCTTTTGAGCGATTCTCAGAGCATACTGCTCATGCATAAGGTAAGGGGTTCCTGTGACCAAAGACAGACCACCCACAGGTGATGGGGAGTGGGCAAACAGGAACCTGAGAACAGCTCTGGCTTCAGTTATAAGAGTATTGCCTTCAGCAAAATTCAAATAAGATCTGTAGATTAGTATTTTATCAATGCTAATTTCCTGGTTTAGATCATTATACTATTGTTATAACAAATGCAAACATTAAAGATAGTTGGATGAAGGTACACAGGTATTCTACGTACTATTTTTGCAACTTTTTTGTATGACTAAAATTATTTTAAAATAAAAGTTTCAAAAGTAAAATCAATTTAAGGCAACAACAAAAAAGAATATTGCCATTAAAATTTAAATGACACAAAACCCATTCCCTGGAAGGCTGTGATGTTAGTTTTCCAGAATGTACTTGGAAAGGCTGTTCTAACATGGCCACAATTAAGAAACGTTCTGAGACGTGTGGAGTCTAAGCTTGATTTCAAACCTCCTATTCCCAGTGAACAAAAGACTCGGAGTATTTGGGTGTGTGGTGTGTTATGTGGGGGCTGCAGGGCCCAGAGCTGTCAAATATACAATGGCACCTTCCTTGACGGCAGGAGTGGGGGAGCAGACCCAGTGCTTACCCAACACCCATGTGCTCCCCAGTGTTCCCAGCCAGCCTCCCGGGTAGTGAACGGGAACATGAACAGAAGTGATGTGTAAGAGCGGGTGAGGTGCCTCCATCCCTCTCTTGCCCTGACTGGCACGCTGGTGACACAAGCTGGAGGGAGCCTGGATTCCTAGGTCAGCAGATGGAGCAGACTCCTGCCAAACCATGTAGTCCTTTGGCAAGATTAATTTTTATTGTGTTAAGCCATAGAGATTTCTGAGTTTCTCTGCTGTGATAACTACCATTTTTTAAGACAATCCTAATGAAGGTATTTCTATATGGAGAATAATTAAGCTAGAATTTCTAAGAAAAAAGCAAAAGTGCTAAAAGGTATCAGGTCATTATACTATTAATAAAATCTTCATGGGGAGAATGGAACTATCCAAGCTTCCTTTTCTTTTAGATGTTTCCTCCATTTTCCTACAGAAAAACAAAAGTAAGCAAATATTTACATATAAGAATGTTTATGTCCACACTGCCTATTTGTGTTATATATAAAAAAAATGAAAACAAACTAAATGCTCATCAACTAGGGAGAGAATATGGCCATTTGATAAAATACTCTCATGGGGCCCCCACACATTCCCCTCTAGCAGGACTCTGAATCATCGGTGCTTACAGCCCTGCCAAGTGCACAGGGACACCCAATAAATGTGCACGTTCTGTGATGACTGATACTCACTAATACAGCATGATGAGTACATGGTGGTTTTTTTATATTATGCTCTCTACTTACGTGAGTTTGAAGTTTTCTATAATACAAAGTTTTAAAAATAAATATTTCAGAAAAATTGCTGTAATTGAAGCAGACTAACCCTTGCAATAAACAGAAATTATTACACTCACTACAAAAAGGAAACTAACTCAGGCAGATAAAGCAATTGGCCTAGTACATCAGTGGTTTAGACGGATTACTAACAGATTAACTCATTAGTCTACTGTAATCATTCACATGAATTCAGTGATAATCGAAGCTATCTGTATCTAGGTTAATTCAAGAAAGTTCATGACCTTGTTTGAAAAACAGAGATACTGAATTGGAAGCATCCCCACTAAACCTCATTTCCTAGCCTATATTGCAGACCCTAAATTCTGGGTTCTTGTTTTGCTGTTACTGTAATTAAATTTAAATGGAATATCATAACATAGTTAAACATTCTAATAACTAAAAGCACTCTTCAAAATAAATTTATATTTTAAATTACAGATTAAAATAAAATACAGAAGCATAATCCATAAACATTTATTCATTGCCCAAGTCATGATTACTTTCTAAAATAATAATGTAATCTCACCAAAAGAATACCATTAATATTGATTTTTCTTCTTTTTCTTTTTCCTTCTTTTTTATTTCAAATAAAAAATGCTTAAGACAGGGCTTTTAGTGTGCCTATCACCAGAATAGTGTTCACTGTACCCAACAGGTAAGTTTTTACCCCTCATCTCCTCCCATCCTTCCTGCTTTTTGGTTTTCAATGTCCTTCACATCTCTTTGTGCCCTGTTGCCCAGTGTTTAGCTCTCACTTATTAGAGAGTACATGCGGTGTTTGTGTTTCCATTTCTGAGATACTTCACTTAAGATAAGTTCACTTAAGAACTTCTGTTCATGTCTTTTGCCAACTTTTTAATGGGGTTGTTTGTTTTTTTCTTGCTGATTTGTTTGAGTTCTTTGAAGATTCTGGATATTAGCTCTTTGTCAAATGTATAGTTTGCGAATATTTTCTCCCATTCTGTAGGTTGTCTATTTACTCTGCTGATTATTTCCTTTACTATGAAGAAGGTTTTTAATTTAGTTAAGTCCCATTCATTTATTTTTGTTACTGCTGTATTTGCCTTGGACGTCTTAGTCATAAATTTTTCACCTATGCCAATGTCTAGAAGAGTTTATGCTACTTTTTCTTTTATAATTTTTATAGTTTCATGGCTTATGTTTAAGTGTTTTACTCATCTTGAATTATTAATAATTTTTGTATATGTTGAAAGATAGGGGTCCTGTTCCATTCTTCTGCATATGGCTATCTAGTTTTCCCAGCCTCATTTATTGAACAGGGCTTCCTTTCCCCAGTGTATGTTGTTGTCTGCTTTATCAAAGATCAGTTGATTGTAGGTTCATGGTTTTAATTCTGGGTTCTCTATTCTGTTCCATTGGTCTACGTCTCTTTTATATCAGTCCCATGCTGTTTTGGTAACTGTATCTTTGTAGCATAATTTGAAGTCAGGTAATGTGATGCCTCCAGATTTGTTTATTTTGTTTAAGACTGCTTTGGCTCTTCAAGTGCTTATTTTGGTTACAGAGGAAATTTAAGAGTTATTTTTTCTAGATTTGTGAAATATGACATTGGTATTTTGATGGGGATTGCACTGAATCTGTAAATCACTTTGGGCATTATGGACATTTTAACGATGTTGATTCTACCAATCCATGAGCATGGAATGTTTTCCCATTTCTTTGTGTCATCTATGATTTCTTTCATCAGTAGTTTGTAGTTCTCCCTGTAGAGATCTTTCACCTCCTTGGTTAAGTATATTCCTAGATATTTTATTTTCTTTGTAGCTATTGTAAATGGTATTGAGTCCTTGATTTGACTCTCAGCTTGACTGATATTAGTATATAAAAATGCTACTGATTTGTGTACACTGATTTTGTAACCTGAGACTTCACTGACTTTATTTATCAATTCTAGGAGTCTTTGGGTGGAGTCTTTAGAGTTTTCAAGATACAAGATCGTATCATCAGCAAACAGGGATAGTTTGACCTCCTCTTTCCCCATCTGGATGCCCTTGATTTCCTTCTCTTGCCTGATTGCTCTGGTTAGAACTTCCAGTACTGTTGAATAGAAGTGGTGACAATGGACACCCTTGTCTTGTTTCAGTTCTGATGGGGAATGTTTTCTATTTTTCCCCATTCAATAGGATGTTGGCTGTGGGTTTGTCATATATGGCTTTTATAATTTTGAGGTATTTTCCTTCTATGTCTAGTTTGTTGAGAGTTTTTATCATGAAAGGGTGCTGAATTTTGTCAAATGCTTTTTCTGCATCTAATGAGATAATCATATGGTCTTTGTTTTTGCTTCTGTTTATGTGGTGAATCATGTTTATTGATTTGCGTATGTTAAACCATCCTTGCACCCTTGGGATGAAACCCACTTGAACACGGTGAATTATCTTTTTGATGTGCTGTTGAATTTGGTTTGCTAGTATTTTGTCAACGATTTTTGCATCTATGTTCATAAGGATTATTGGTCTGTGGTTTTCTTTTTTTGTCATGTCCTTTCCTGGCTCTGGTATCAAAGTGATACTGGTTTCACAGAATGAGTTAGGGAGGATTCCCTCCTCCTCAATGTTATAGAATAATTTCTGTAGGATAGGTACCAGTTCTTCTTTGTAGTTGTGGTAGAATTCAGCTGTGAATCCACCTGGTCCATGGCTTTTTTTTTTTTATTGGTAGATATTTTATTACTGCTTTAATCTCACTGCTCATTATTGGTCTGCTCAGGATTTCTATTTCTTCCTGATTCAGTATTGGGAGGTTGTGTGTTTCCAGGAATTTATCCGTTCCCTCTATGTTTTCTAGTTTGTGTGCACAGAGATTTTCATTGTCTTCATGGATATTTTGTATTTCTGTGGTATCAGTTGTAATGTCTCCTTTTTCATTTCTGATTGAGCTTATTTGGGTCCTTTCTCTTCTATTTCTCGTCAGTCTAACAAAAGGTCTATTGACTTTGTCTATTTTTTTCAAGAGCCAACTTTTTGTTTCGTTGACCTTTTGTTATTAGTTTTTTTGGTTTCCATTTCATTTAGTTCTGCTCTGAACTTTGTTATTTTGTTTCTTCTGCTAGCTTTGGGTTTGGTTTGTTCTTCTTTTCCTAGTTCCTTGAGGTGTGACATTAGGTTATTAATTTGTGATCTTTCTATCTTTTTGATGTAAGTATTTAATACTATCAATTTCCCTCTAACATGGCTTTTGCTATATCCCATAGATTTTGGGTACTTGTATCATGATTGTTATTCAAAAAATATTTTGATATCCATCTTAATTTTGTCATTGACCCAATCAATGATCATTAAGCAGCAGGTTGTTTAATTTCCATGACTTTGTGTAGATTTGAGAATTCTTCTTAGAATTGATTTCTAGTTTTATTCCCCTGTGATCTCAGAAGATATATGGAATGATTTTGATTTTTCTGAATTTGCTGAGAGTTGTTTTATGGGCTAATATATGAACTATCTTGGAAAATGCCCCATGTGCTGATGAAAAGAATGTATATATTCTGTGGTTTTGGGGTAGAATGTTCTGTAGGTGTCTCTTAGGCCTATTTGTTCTAGAGTCCTGTTTAAGTCCAGTGTTTCTTTGTTGATCTTCTGCCTCAATGATCTGTCCAGTTCTGTCAGGGGAGTGTTGAAGTCCCCAGCAATTATGATGTTGCTGTTTATTTCGTTGCTTAGATCTAGTGGTATTTGATTTATGAATCTGAGAGCTCCTATGCAAGGTGTATATATATTTAGGACTGTTATATCTTCTTGCTGAATTGCTCCCTTTATCTTTACATAATGACTCTCTTTGTCCTTTTTCTTTTTGCCATTGTTGATTTAAAGTCTATTTTATCTGATATAAGAATAGCTACTCCAGCTTGCTTTTGGTTTCCATTCATGTGGAATACATCTTTCCATCTCTTTACCTTCAGCCTATGAGTATCCTTACAAGTTAGATGGGTTTCTTAGAGATAGTATATACTTGGGGAGTGTTTCTTCATCTGTTCAGCCAGTCTACATCATTGAAAAGGAGCATTAAGACTGTTTATGTTCAATATTAGTATTTATAAATGAGAGACTCTGTTCATCATGTTTAATGATACATATTTGTTTTGTTTTCTCCCTTGTGTTACTGTTTTATAACAGCTGTGATCTTTAAGTTTCATGTGTTTTATATTGGTGGGTACTGACTGTGCTTTTCATGTGAGTACTTTTAAGCATTTCCTGTAGGGCAGGTCTAGTGGTGACAAATTCCCTTAGTGTTTGCTTGTCTGGGAAAGATTTATTTCTCCTTCATTTATGGAATTTAGTTTTTCAGGATTCAGAATTCTTGGCTGGCAGTTATTCTGTTTAAGAAGAATAAAAATGGGACTTCAATCCCTTCTGGCTTGAAAGGTCTCTGCAGAGAGGTCTCCTATTAGTCTAATGGCTTCTCCTTTTCAGGTAACTTGTTGCTTTCATCTTTTAGCTTACGATTTTCTCCTTCACTTTGACTTTGGTCAAGCTGATCACTATGTATCTTGGTGATGCCTCTTTGCTATGAATCTTCCAGGTATTCAATGACCATCTTGCATCTGGATATATATACCACTAGTGATACAAGGGTAGATTTCCTCTAATATTTTATCAAATAGGTTTTCCATGCTTATTGCATTTTCTTCTCCCTCGGGGATAGCTGTAATTCTTGTATTTATTCATTTTCATAGTCCCATGTTTCTTGCAGTGATTATTCATTCTTCTTTGTTCTTTTTTATACATTTTTCTGACTAGTTAACTTTGAAATCCTTGTGTTCAAGTTCTGAAATTCTTTCTTCTGCTTGGTCTAGTCTGTTATTAAATCTTACTGCTGTATTTTGAAATTCCCTAAATGATTCTTTCATTTCTTAAAGTTTTGTTATCTCATTTCTAATGTTATCTATTTCTTTAGTGAATTTTTCATTCATGTTCTGAATCATTTTTTTGGTTTCTTTAAGATGGTTTTCCATCATCTCCTCAATTCCATTCATCTTTTACTTGCCATCCATAATCTGAATTCCATATGTGTCACTTTAACAGTTTTCTTTTGATTGGAGATCACTGCGACAGCTATTCTGATCCTTTGGGGGTGTTTTTTCATGTTGTCAGAGTTTTTATGCTGATTTCTTTTCACCTGGGGCCTCTTCTCTCAGCTCAGAACAGATAGCAGATATGGTACACCTGTTCTCCTGTGCTGGGAACTCTGTTGCTCAGTGAAGACAGGGTGGGTCCCTGGATGGCGTGCTTGGGTGCTACTCTGGAAGCTTGGCCAGACAGAAGAGGGGCAGATGCACAGTAAGCCTTTAATGCTGCTGCTCTGCTGTGTCTCCCCTGTTCCTCTGTGGTTGTCACCAGGCCGCTGTGACAGGGCCAGCCCTGTTACCAGATGTACACGCAAAGTGGGGCTAGCCAGCAGGACAGGGCATGCATGTAGGATAGAGGTCTGCTAGGCACAGCATGCATGCGTGCAGGCCCGGGTGGCCAAGATACCAAGCACATAAGCAGGGTGGGGTCAGTGCAGGGTATGGTGCAGGGTGTAGCAGACGTGCAGGGCATAGTGGCCCTGCAGACCCATAGGACATGGGGTGGGAGAGCCCCCCCAACCCAGTGTAGAGCAAGGACTTGGGACAAAGTGGACCCATGGACCAGGGTGGCTATGTGGGATGGAGCAGCCTCACAAGGTGTGGCATTCGTGCACATGGGGCAGGGCAGCCACGGGGCAGGGCACAGCACCCAGGGCGCCTGAGCAGGACAGTGTGGGTCCATGGCATGCAGTCTGCCCAGCTACAAAGGCCACAGCTGTGCTGGCTTTCATCCCACTCCCGGCCTTTCAGGCAGTGGTGGCAGCAGTGGACCAGCTGCCCAGCAGTGGGCACTGAGGGCTACTGGCGCAAACTCTGCCCTGGTCCCATGGGAAGTGAGGTGGAAGGGATCACCCAGGCCACCGCACCAGGCACCGGGCCCATGGTCTCCTGCTCTGCCCAGGGCCCCTGGCAGTGAGGGTAATGGGGGTGCCTATCACCTGCCCACAGGGTGCACACAAGTGCCAGGATTCCCTACTCCCTCTCCACCTGGCAGGGACAAGGGAGAGGCAGCAGTCGCAGATCTGGCCCCTGGGCAAAAGTAGCATTCCAGGATTGGGATGTTACAATGATGCCGGCCACAGCACCCAGAGCTCCCAAGCCAGCCATCCTGTCTCTCTGGAGCAACACAGCTGCACAGCCTTCAGTCAGGCCTCCGTACCAGTCCAGAGATCTGCTGCAGTGGAGGGGCCCTCCTGCCACTCCAGTTGTGGTATCCTCAGGAGAAGTGTGGAGCCGGAGATTTTTTTCTCTGTCCCTTTCCAGTATGTGGGCACCTTCTCTAATTACCTCCAGTCCTGCTGAGCAGCTCGTCCCACTTCTATCTTCTTCACTTCACTCCCACACCCTGTCTGTGGATTCCCAGTGCTCTCACTCAGAAAATCCATCCAAAGGTGGGTATCTATTTGCCACTTTCAGTCCTCTCTGTGACAGCAATGTTGCGCAGGCTGCTTCTAGACCATGATCTTGGTCATCTTATTGATCAATAATTAATATTAATGCTCAAAAAAGGAGGTTCTTTTAACAGTATAAGAAAATTTCATTTGCATACATATAAAATTGAAGCTTCCCTTATTAACTTAATCTTTTACTCAACAGATTTTTTTTTTTCCAACCTGTCAAACACAGGGAATGTTTCTAAAAGTCAGATACACAGGTCCTCGAGACCAGCCAGTTTGACTCCCAGGACTTTGGCCTGAACAAATACAACAGAATGGGTAAGTGGTGAAGAATAGCTTTGCAGACAGGTACTGAGGACTCTCCTCAATACCATCCAACCTTTGGGGAGAAAGTCAACACACAGACCTATAAACCCCCCCTGCAACTATACAGTAAACTGAATTGTGCTTCTAAAACCAAATGGCAAAGGCGTAAATACTTTCTAGAGCAGCTGACTCCTAGAAGGCCAAGGGCTACTCACTGGCCTGAGGAAAAAGAAAATTTTTTTTTTTTTTTTAAGAGACAGGGTCTTGCTCTCGTCACCAGCTGGAGTACAGTGGCACAAGTCATAGTTCACTACAGCCTCGTACTCCTGGGCTCAAGCGATCCTGCCTCAGCCCCTTGAGGACCTGGGACCACAGGCACACATCACCACACCCAGCTAATTTTTCTTATTTTTTTAGAGACAAAATCTTGCTATGTTGCCCAGACTGGTCTCAGTCTCCTGGGCTCAAGCAATCCTCCCTCCCGCCTCACTCTCCGAAGTCTCTGGGAGTACAGTTGTGAGCCACTGCACTCGGCTGGCCTGAGGCTTTATTTGTTTAAACAGACAATATTAGAAATCAGAAAGATCATATTTAAGGAAGTTCAGTTAGAAGAAATCTGAGGCAGTGTGACCTGAAAGACTGTCTTCTGTTACAGCTCAGCTCTCTTACTTAATAGCCATGTCACGTGACCTTGAACAAGTCATTTAAGGTAATAACCAAGCTTTTCCCCTCTCACAGTGGTTGTGAGGATCACATGCACAGATGTGAACTTAGAAACTATTAGTTCTCAAATGTGTTTTTTATTAACAATGATAGTCTGTAATTTATTATAATCCTCCTGCATGTATAATAATTTCATTTTTCAAAAGCAAGGTTTACTTTTAGAGTTACACATTTCCAAAAAGCAGTTTCCTAACATTTCATTTGTAAAAAGAAAAGAAGCTTTTGGAAAGAAGGCCAGAGCTACTATCCAAAGAAAGAAGTGTAATTAGAAGTTTATGAATTAGTAACTGTCTGATTTTTAAAGAAGCATACTGTTTGTCTTGTTAGCTCATATACCACCCACATTAACTACAAGCCACTAATAAGTACAATTATTTTAATTTTATAAGCTACTTTAATTTTTTGGAGTATTCCTATTTCACACTCAAAAACCAAACTCAACTACTACTTTCATATATTAGTACACTATAGATTAATATTTAAGTTCAAAGAAGGCTGATTTATGAATCTGTTTGTTGTTCTTTAGTTGATTACGTAGGGTGGTATGCAGCCACATCCACCTATTAAAAGCCCCACCACAGCTATATGACTCCTTTTGCTTCAGGAAGTCTTGGACACACGGGCAAAAATTCTATTTGTTAACAAGTCAGCCAACATCTGTTCCAACCTCCTTCCTCTAATCTCCAATGCTATTTAGTCCCTAAACAGATATGACAGCCTTCACCATTCTTTTCTAAATTCCACCTAGCACAAACTCACCATTGATCTTACTATTTTTAATTCCACCCAGCCAGCACCCACATCAAGGCTTGCAGTCTACAAAGCTGTTCTCCTACTATGTCTCCCTTTCTACTCCTTCATACTGATGCAAATTCAGATGCCAGGTGCTGTGCCTTACGTCTAAAGCAGAGCCAAAAGCTGGAGTGGAAAGCGCTTTATCAGAAGTGACACCCAAGTGTTCCGGTGGGTTGGAAATGTTAAACTTGGCAGGGGTCCTTTATGTGGGCATCCGCAACCCCACACTCCTTAAGACTAACACATAAGATGAGGTAGTCTGGACAGAGACACGTTTCACAAAACTGGAGCCAGGAGCATTACCCCATGTGTCCCTGGAAGGGTCCTCTGGCCCACTGCCGCCCTCCAGCCTGCACCTGGCTTGGTCTAAAAGCTGGATGAGCCCCTCCAGACTCAGCCTGCCAGCTCCCGAACAGGAGCCAAGCAGGAGCCAGAAAGTAAAAGGGTTGCCTAAGACTGTGATTGATTTTTAATCTTCCTAGGAGCTGCTCTACCAGCATGAAAATATAGAACAGAAATGGGACTTTTCTCTCACTGCTTTAGAAAATACTTTATTCTTACAACTATTGTTTTTCAGCTAAGATTTACTGGGAATCCCCCCAAATGCCTAGAAGTAGACTTAATTTCAAGGAGGGCATATATAAGTACATGCAAAAACCTAAATAAGGACACTTCTCAGTGCACACATGCTGCCCCCTGGGTCCACCCTTGATGTCAGTCCCAGCCACTGCAGACAGTTCCATGAAAGCTCCAGCCCAGCTGCCAGTCAGTACTCCTCCAGCATGCGCTGAGGGTCTTTTTGTCTCGAGGCCTTCTTGGAAGCCATGGAAGGAGGCTGGCCTGCTTGGACAGCCAATGGGGGCAAGCATCAGTGGCTAAAGGCCCAACCTCTTACCCTCTGGACACATAACCCTGGAAATCATTCTGTACACTTCAAATAAGTGGGCTGGTAAGAAAGAGCCCAGATGCACTTCCATCCCTACATAAATATAAGAATCTGGTGAGCCCTATGCCCTGCAGGGGTGGGGAGACCTGCAGTCATGGGGCCACATGTGGCCTTCTGGATCCTTGAGTGCGGCCTTTTGACTGAATCCAAATTTCACAGAACAAATCCTGTTATTAAAAGGGGTACAGCAGAGAAAGGTGAAGATTTTCTTGCCTCCTTTGGTGCTTAAAAAAGAACAATCTTGAAATCAGAAGGCCACATGTTCCTCATCCCTGATTGGGCTATGACCCAAAAGCATGCCAGCTCCAACTAAAACTATGGTTCTCAGCCTTACCTGCAACTTGGAATCACCTGGGGAGCTTTGAAAAGTCTCAATGCTCAGACCACTGTCCAGAAAAATTACATTGAGTGGGCTGGGGCCCAGGCTCCCCAGGGTTTAGCCCTATGCTAGGACCTGGCAGTTCTAACACTGTCCAGGAGTGCACTCAGATGAGCCCTGCAGGAAGTGCCTTAAGATCCAATGAGGCAACTCTCAAGGGGACCAGTCATGAGAGGTTTAAGATAAAGCTTCTCTTTACCAGAATGTCCTGGAGGCAGAGGACACACCAGAATGGACGGCAGCTAGATAGATTATGTACCAACAGACAGTTTTTGTTTTTACAGAATCACATTACATGTATTCTTTGGAGATATGCTCATTTCATGTGATAATCCATATACATGTGCATATATCTCTAGCGTATTCAATTTTTAAAACTAGCCAGTTGTCCTAACAGCTTTTTAAAAAAATCTACCTCTTGCCCACTGATCTGAAATGCTATCTCTATTATGCTTCCAACTTCCCGTAGATAATCAGGCTCTCTTTCAGATCTCTCATCTAGTCTGCTAATAGGTTTCTCTCTGGCTCTGCCAGCACCATCTGTTTCACTACTATAGTGTTGTAATACATTTTGATATCTAAAAGACAACTACTCTCTGTGAGATTTTTTTTTAAATTACATTTATCTCTTCAATTCCACTGGAATTTATTCTAAGGTATGATATAAAGTAAGGATCTAAAATGATTAATTTTCCATAATTGTAACCAGTTGCCCAATTACTGCTTACTGAGAGCTCCTCCATCTGCCTCTAGTTTATGCCCGCTTTATCACACATTACCATCTTACACCGTAAACACCACATATTCAATTCTGAGCTGCCTCTTGCCTTCCCTTAATTGATCCAAGATCCCTGCCCTTAGGGAACTTATATTCTAGCAGGGGAAATAGACAATAAATTTCAAAAAGTAAATAACCAGTAGGTACAGTTATAATATTTTAGAAGGTGATAAGTCTCACAAAAGCAGTCAGAAGTGGAACAGTGTGGGGTTCTGGGGGTACAGTGCAGGCAGCTGCAGTGTGAAGAGGTCAATCAGGATGGGGGACCAGGAACACAGAATGGGAGGGCAGACTTCCTAATGAAGAAGGATGGTCAGGAAAGGGGGCTGGAAGGATTGGGGAGGATGTAGTGATGGACAAAGAGATGACAGAGGGCAGCAGGGCGACAGGACTTCATGTGCATGTGACCTGAGCAGCCACACAGGGCCCAGCGCTCAAAATAGCTCAGCACTTAGTTTAATGCTCTGCTATCGCCATCTTAAAATTCTTAATAATTTTACCTTCGAATTTATGCTTTGTAGGTAAAATCCAATGGGACCGTGGTACATGCTTGTGAGCAGAGGTGATACAGACACTACGGGTGTTCGCTGCGTTTCCCTGCTGTCCACTGACACGCAGCATTTGTGATGCCCAAGAGCACAGGATCTGGTGGACCCATGACACGTGAGGGTTCAGCAACACTCAATGTAAAGGTAAGGTAAGCACGCTACTTCTACAACTGAGTAAGGGGGTGCCAACAACCCCAAGAGGCCACACTCTCCATTTGAACCAGAATTTGCTTTGAATGTAGAAAGAAGGCGACAGTGTTCAAAGAAACATGAACGACCAAAGAAGCCCATTATATCCTTTCTTACTTGCACCACGTTCTGTGTTAGCCATTGCTTCCTCAGACATAATGACATGGAAAGCAAACAAGGTGAACCACAGCTCCTGGTCTTGACAGTCCTTCCTCATTCATCACCAAACGAGGTGGTTTTGGCAGAATGTGTGTCTATCAAGAGGTGAGAGGCCGGGCGTGGTGGCTCACGCCTGTAATCCTAGCACTCTGGGAGGCCAAGGTGAGTGGATCCTTTGAGCTCAGGAGCTCGAGACCAGTCTGAGCAAGAGCAAGACCCCATCTCTACTAAAAATAGAAATTAGATGGACAACTAAATATATATATATATACACATATATATATATGTATATATAAAAAAAATTAGCCAGGCATGGTGGCGCATGCCTGTAGTCCCAGCTGCTTGGGAGGCTGAGGCAGGAGGATCGCTTGAGCCCAGGAGTTTGAGGTTGCTGTGAGCTAGGCTGATGCCACAGCACTCTAGCCCGGGCAACAGAGTAAGACTCTGTCTCAAAAAAATAAACAAATAAAAAATAAATAAAAAGAGGTGAGACAGAAGGAGGTAAGGTAGTTTCTACTCTTGTGGTAAGAATGAAATTCATGGCCGGGTATGGTGGTTCACGCCTGTAATCCTAGCACTCTGGGAGGCCGAGGCAGGTGGATCGCTCAAGGTCAGGAGACCAGCCTGAACAAGAGTGAGACCCCATCTCTACTAAAAAATAGAAAGAAATGATCTGGACAACCCCCCAAAAAAATATATATATATAAAAAATTAGCCGGACATGGTGGCGCATGCTTGTAGTCCCAGCTACTAGGGAGGCTGAGGCAAGAGGATCCCTTGAGCCCAGGAGTTTGAGGTTGCTGTGAGCTAGGCTGAAGCCACGGCACTATAGCCCGGGCAACAGAGCAAGACTCTGCCTCAAAAAAAAAAAAAAAAAGAATGAAATTATGAAATTCATACGGGTGCATGAGCTACAAAATACAAATTGTATAATTTCAGTGATTGCATTTACAACTGGCAATGCACAATGTAAATGATAAAATTCATGCTAACTATTTAAATTTTTCCTTAGTTAGAATGGCATTAAATGGAAAATATAAAGCACCATGACAAGTCAAGAGAAAGATCAAGGCCAGGGGTGGTGGTTCACACCTGTAATCCCAGAGCTCTGGGAGGCCAAGGCAGGAGGATCACTTGAGGTCAAGAGTTCAAGAGCAACCTGGGAAACAGCAAGACCCCATCTCTACAAAAAATAAAAATTAGCCAGGCATGGTGATACATGCCCATAGTCTCAGCTACTCAGGACTCTGAGGCAGAAGGATCACTTGAGCCCAAGAATTCAAGGTTATGGTGAACTATGATTGGACCACTGCATTCCAGCCTGGGCAACAGAGCAAGACCCTGTCTCCAAAGGGGAAAAAAAAAAGGACAGAGAGACTGTAAAAGAAAGGAAAATGCTTTACATTTTAGTACCTTTAAAATGATTTTTTTCCTACTTCTGAACAAGGAGTCTACCATTTTAATTTTGCACTGTTCCTTGAAAAATCTCTCCAGCCCTATAGATGCCCTAGGAAAAAGATCCCCACTAAGACACAGGGTATTTGCCTGTCCTTCCGGTTCCTCCCTGTACAGTCCAGATCAGTGGTCCCAAACTTGGCTGCAGACTGGTACCACTTCTGGTCCCCCACCCCAGAGAATCTGGTGTCATTGGTCTAGGCGCAGTGCAGCCTAGAAATTGGGAATTTTTACAGCAACTCAGGTGATTATAATGCACATCCAAGGTTGAGAACCAGTGGCTTAGATTGTGACTACCAAGTACTAAGCACATCCACCCACCAACAGCCACAGATCCCACAGTTGACCCTTCCAGCAAGGCCTGCTGTAGCATCAGATGAGAAAACTGCACCAGCTTGTTACAGAAGCGACTTGGTTTTTTATCCATAAAAATAATATGAAAAGGGAACCGGGCATTTGAAGATGATTACCAGCACCAAAGAGAAGAAATAAAATGGATAAGTAAAAATAACTGGTCCTATAAGACCAACAGTGATTCAGGGAACAGAAGAGACCTTGTCAAAGCACCACTCCTGATGTGGGCCCCATCTAGGTTGATGATATCACTCTCCCCTGGTCACCTCGTGCCCATCTGGTTCCCACTGTGCTCCTCTCTAGCCTGGCCCAGAGCAGTACTCACGTCTCAGGTTCCCCTGCCTCCCCTGTCTCGTCCAGTCCAATCTATCTGCCATCCTGCTACAACATGGTCACAACCACCAGACTCACCTGTTTTCATTTCACCAGGTGATTCAAGCCTCCTTCCCTTGTTCCTGCTCTTCAGACATGCACGACCCCTACCCCAAGTGTTCAGACCTAGCCGTCTCTCCTTCACCCTCAAGACTCAACTCAGATGTCTATTACGGACTCTGCTCCTGAACACCTGTTCTGATGACCATGCCCCCACCAAGGCTCTGTAATCCACTCGTTCCCTCAGCACCAGGCAAATAACGTCCTCTCAGAACCATCCCAATGTGACTTTCTTCTCACTAAGGTATGACTCTCTTGAAGAAAGAAACCATGCCTTATTTCTCTTTCTAGTATCCATGACACAGAATCTGCATATGAAAAGTAGTTAACAAATATTTATAACAAGGAACCAAATGGAGGCAACTGTCCTAACTTTTATATGTATAGTTACAGGCCAAGCATAGAAATTAGCCTCTCGCTCAAAGACAATGAAAACGTCAATGTATTCTGGAAGACATATATTCGCAATGCAAATGTTAAGTTGCTTGGAGTTGTTATTTCTGAAATACTTGGCCTTTGAGACTTTCTGGTTGATTGATTAGAGGAGTAGAGAAAGTTGAAATTGCTTTCCCCCACTGTCAGGGCTTTTCTTTGTCCTGCTCAGCTCAAGTTAAAGCCAAATGTAAGTGGTTCTTCTCAGAAGGTCAGGGCTGATGAGTCTGAAATGCAATCGGGTCCACATGGCTCATTAACATACACGCCCTCCTCTTCCAACATCTGATTTCCATCAAGGTACAGAGACTGACACCTGCAAAGTTCCTAAGAGTCCCCAGTGGAGATTTCAAAACCACTTTGGGTTGTAGGGTTCTTCTGGAGGATAAAAGCATGGGGAAAAACAGTGTCAACAGAGAGAACCAATGAGGGCAGATGTGGAAAGCAGTCCTACAAATGCCCAACTATCAAACAATTCTATAGATTCACAGATTTCCAGCACTAGAGTGGGCCTGTACGATCACCTGGCCAAGCCCTCTAACCTGACACATAAAGACACCAAATCGGAGAAGCTCTGGGACTTGGCAAAGGTCACTTAGGAGCAGTCAAGCCAGAATTCCCAGGCACCCAACTGCCAGAACTGCTTTGGACTACTCCTCTTTTCCTTCCTTTAAACTCCTTAAGGGTCTTCATGAGGAAAAACAAAGAAAAGGAGGGAAAAGGTACACTCGGCATTGTGTGTGTTTCCAATAAAGAGGCAGATGGGGTGAACGGCAGGCTCAGGACTACTAGCAGCCCAGGGACCCTCTTGTCCTCCAGGCCAAGATGCTGACCACAGGCTCCACCGAAAGGTCTGGGCACACCAGGATGTATCTGCAGCACAAGAAAAGCACCTTTCTTTTCAAGCTCATAATGACATTTTCCTTCTACAGCAGGCATTTTAGCCACTTATAGAACAAATGCCAGGACAAAACCAGCTGCCAACTCATCACAGGCCCTGACAGCCACAAAGACACGGTACTCATTGAAGGGCTGACATGCCTGCCAGCTCCTCACCCATGTCCAGCGAGGCTTCACTTCCACCTTGGGGACAAATGTGAGGTAGACATTTACCCACAGGTCTCCACGATCTGCAGCAGCAATCTGAGGCCCTGACATGGCATCACTTCAAATGCCAAACATTCTGCATTCCTAGAAAGGATAAAGGAAAAAAATATCCTCGGAATTAACTATTTATACTCTATGCTCAGAATCCTAAACAGATGACTGAAACGTCCACTCTGCTGTATGCTAAAAAACTGACATTTCGTGTTTACAGCCTTAAAATATATAGGGCTTCAAACATTATGGCAAATGAATTCCCCAAAGCCCCAGATTGACTCCTGGTTGCAGTTACTGCTGTTGCTGCTGTTCTTCAGGAGGCCACAGGCCTTTCATCCATACCCGTGACCTAGGCACCATAAGATAAAAACAAAAGCCTCATTCCTGCCAAACACTATTTCAGCCAGGAACAGGATTCCAATGTAAATGTTACATTTGTGGTTCCTTTGTACAGTACTCCACTATTAATAGACAAGCTAGGAAGAATTTTACCAGGGATGTTATTTAGCATTAAAAACGAAACCCATGAAACACCCACGAACAGGAACACAGAGACTTCATTTCTAGGTATTAAGACAACACCTCCAAAATGTGTAGGAGCTGGTGTCTAACTGCATCTCATTTCCCCAGAACTGGTGGGAAGACACAACTGGCCACATGCCTCTGCTTCTGGCAGAGGGCTGCCAGAAGAGAACTGCAATCCAGAGTTATGCACAGATCTCTCCCTGCAGATATGCAAGTTAGGAGACTGGTTCCTCCATTTCCATTTCCTCGGGTGAAAAATGAGATGCTCCAATAAAATTCCCAATGCTGCCTATTATTATCACTCCTCTCCAAGTCCTAAATTTATTTATCTTTCTTTATAGAGAATTCTATGTCCCATGGTTTGGTGAAGTAAGCTGAGCTCTGATCTGATTCCTTTCCTTCTCCTGCCCTTGATTTGCCTGATGTGACACATGAGTATGGAACTGATTTATCACAAATCTATCATGGGTACTGAAATGGGCTTGGAATGAATTCTTGAACGCACCTCTCATCTCACCCGACCCCAGAGCCAAGTAAGGGATCCAAGATGAGAAATGATTCTACACAGATTCTGAGCAATTCTTTCAGGTCTATTATTCTTAAACTTTGATGATTCCTCCTCCTGTTTCATTTTATTAAATTCTATTAAGAAATACATGAAAAGAAGCCTAAAAGAAAAGTTGACAGAGCCTACCTGGTATTTTATTCACAGGTCACATCTGGGAGGTATACATTTTCTGTTTTTTAAACCTGACTGGTTTTCCCAAAATATCTCTCTCTTTAAAAGAAACTACATATTGTTAATAATAAAACTGCCTCAAAAGTAATTCTCACTGAGTGAGACACTAACTTAGAACAAGTCCCTGTAAAACTCCTAGTTTAGCCATTTATTGAATGGGATGACAATTTTACCAATTTAAAGATTCTAGAGCCCACGTTATCACTTGCTAAAGCTGGGTGTTGTTATACACTATTCTCTGTACTTTTAGTATGTTTGAAATATTTCAAATTTTTAAAATAATATAAACACTACAGAGGAGAAATTTTCTATTGCTTAGAAAATCTAGATCCACAAAGGGAAATGTAAAAAAAGATTTTTGCATCATCATTAGTAACAGCAAAGAATTGCTAACAACTCCATAAATCCATCGAAATGAAAACAGCTAGACAAAAATGTAGTGTATTCACAGGACAGACTCCTATCTTGTAGTTAAAATGAATGAACTTGCTGTATATGTAACAACACAAATGGCACTGCCGGATGGGAAAGGAAGCATGTTTCAGAATAGCATATGCAGTACAAGTCCACTTAGGTCAAGCATGTGTACACACACAGGTGCACATACACAGATACACACACACACACACACACACACACACACACACACACACACACACACACCCTGAACCTAATCCTAAGGAAGCATCAGACAAACCCCAATTGAGGGACATGCTTCAAAATAACTGGCCTGTATTCTGACAAAGAGTCAAGGTTTATGAAAGCCAAGGAAAGACTGATAAACTAATCTAGAATGAAGGACACTAAAGGCATGACAACTGAATGCAAGGTATGATTCTGAACTGGATCCTCTCACCATAAAAAATCCTCTTGGGATAACTGGTAAATTGCAAATAGAGTCTGAGGACTGAATGCTAGCAAAATGTCAATGGTAATTTCCTGGTTTTGATGGCTATTTGGGGGTTCTATAAGAGAATGTCCTTGTTTGCAAGAAATACACTAGTAAGTTCAGGGGTGAGGGGAAAAAGGTGAACAACTTACTTTCAATGGTTTCAGGAAGAAAAGTATTTAGTAATGTTTTTCCAACCTGTTTGCAAAAGTAAAAGCATATCACATACCTTACATCGTATAATAAAATAAAAGCATACCACATACCTTACATTGTATAATAAAATTAACACAAAATGAATCAAATGCCTACATGTAAAAAGCTAAAACTATAAAACTCTTCGAAGAAAACATAAAGGAAAGGCTTTATAATTTGGATTTGGCAATGATTTCTTGGATATGACATCAAAAGCACAGGCGACATAAACAAAAACAGACAAACCGGCCTTCATCAAAATTAAAAACTTTTGTACATCAAAGGACTCTACCAACAGAGTAAAAAGGCAACCCACAGGACAAGAGAAAATATTTGCAAATCTGATTAGGAATTAATATACAGAATATACAAAGAAATCCTACAATTCAACAATAAAAAAAAAATACAACCCAATTCAAAAATGGGCAAAGGACTTAAACAGATATTTCTCCAAAGAAGATATACAAATGGCAAATAAGCACATGAAAAAGTGTTCAACATCACTAACCATTAGAAAAATGCAAATCAAAACCACAATGAGATACTACTTCATAACTATTAGGATAGCTATTATCAAAAAACAAAACATAGAAAATAACAAGTGTTGGTGAGGATTTGGGGAAATTAGAACCCTTATGTACTGCTGTAAAATGGTACAAACATTATGGAAAACAGTATGGTTATTCCTCAAAAAAATTAAACACAGAATTACCATATGACCCAGCAATTCTGTATCTAGGCATATACCCAAAAGGATTCAGAGCAGAGTCTTGAAGAGATATTTGTAACCCAAGTTAACAGCAGCACTATTCACAATAGCTAAAGAGTGAAAACAACCAAAATGTCCACAGATGGATCAATGGATAAACAAAATGTGGTATATACATACACAGAATATTATGCAGCCATAAAAAAGAAGAAAATTCTGACACATTCAATGAAAAGAAGGTTCAACAAGGATGAACCCTGAAGAAATCATGCTAAATGAAATAAACCCGTCACAAAAGGACAAATACTGTATGATTCCATTCATGATACCCCGAGTAGTCAAGTTCAAGAGATAAAAAGTAGGATGGAGGCTGCCAGGGGCTGAAGGGAAGGGAGGATGGGAAGTTACTTTAATGTTTAATGGGTACAGTTCCAGCTTTGCAAGATGAAAAGATTTCCGTGCATACATAGTGATAATAATGGCTGTACAACGATGTGAATGTACTAATGTCACTGAACTGTATACCTAAAAATTTTATGTTATGTATATTTTACCACGATTAAAAAAAAAAAAACCTTATGACATACACCCAGAGGTACCGCATATTTTCCACGACTATGTGTAATTGTGAGTAAACATTTTTATTAAGTACAGTAAGAAATACATAGAACTTATCAATGGTGCTACCTCTGAGAATGAGAGATTATAGTCAAAAGTATTTTTAGTATATCTTAAACTTCTAAATTTTTTAAAGAATACAGACTTTATGTATTATGTGTAACAAAAATTGATATAAAATGCTATTTTATGGCCTCATGAGAAAAATAAAAGATAGGAAAAGAACTGTTTCTATAAAAATAACTTTCTACCCAGGAATACTATAAAAGCTTACTATTAAAAAATAACATTTCTATGACAGGAATTTATTATACTTAAGGTCTAAAAAAAAACACTTCTAAATTGGTATTTTCCAGTTAATACACTGCTTGCTTGCTTGAAATTTTTTTAAAAAATAATAATTATGATAATAAGAGGCTCTTCCCAGGAGAAAATGAAGGGGGCAAAGGGAAAAATATCCATAGAGCATAAGGCCAGATCTAGTCTGGATTTTCAAATGAAATTTTAGAAATTGTACTTATCCCCTGAAGGTTTCCTGACCCAACGATGACACCAACGGTTAATAATAGCCTTTGCCCTGCCTCTGTAGTCAAACAGCGATGCAATTCCTGAACAGAGCCGCTGCCTCGGGGATACTATGTGGGTATCGTGTTCCTGGCTTAGCAAGAGCAGTGGAAAATGGAAACAAGGCCACAAACTTAGATCTTTCCATTACACAGAAATTGAGGCTTCCGGGCTTCACTTTCATGATTAAAAATAGAAAAAGAAATTGACTTCACATTTTCTGGAAAGTCGTCAAAGGAATACATTTATGTAAAGAATATTCACAGAAGTGCTATTCTTTTGTGTTTCATATTGACAAAAATAACTAAGATGGTGGAACTCATCAGATATAAAGTGGCTATCGTGAGACTCTTGACCTGCTGTCACCAACAAGAGATACACTGGCGTCCACAGCACGATAGCCTCCTGCAGTCCCGGGTTTCCGCTCCGCCTTTGGAGCTGCTTGCTGCCTCCCTTCTGACAATGACTTTCCATACTTTCCAAGATCAATGAACACCAGGAAACATACTTTTCCAAAAATAAATCTTTTTTTTTCCTGACAAGCTCTTATGGCTTACATTAGAAATTTCCCTGACAATATTAGCTAAAATAGCATGCATAAATCAAATTCAATATAAACATTTCTTGGGCTTTTTACAGTATCTTTTTATAATTAAAGTTTTTTGCATTTGGGGGAAAACTGAGCAATAGTGAAACATGTGGCTTCACAATGACCTGAAGAAGAGAGCCTGTTTCCCTGGAAATTGCTTGCTTTTTTTTTTTTTAAACGCCATCAAACAGATTCTGGCTTTGTGTCCGGTCTATGCCAAGGATCACTCAGAACCAGGGGTAGGCATCACACCCCTTGATGTCCAAATGTCTGATCTCATCATAGAAATTCATGCCATGGAATCCCTCCACCATACCAGTATTAGAGATAACAATGAGATTTTTTTTTTTTTTACTACCTCCCTCCTCCCCTCTCAAGAATGAGATCTTTCTTACAGTGAACTGTGAGAGGTTAGACTTTATATTATGCCCAATGCACAAACCACAGTATGAAAGAATCAAACATGAGCAATTTATAGGAAAGCTCTATTTTGGGAGAAGGGACACCAGAGTAGTTAAGGGTCTCCAAAGTGTATCAAGAATCTCTCCACTTCTCTCATCCACCTGTTGCCGGAGCTCCTAAATGTTCTCCCTGCCACCATGTCCCAAGGCCACACATCCCCGCTTCCTGAGCCTACACTAACTAAATCCCGTTTCATTCATCTCTGCAAACACACATCAGATCTCTCAACATTCTAACTCTCCAGGCTCACTAAAAATAAAAGCCAAATTCCTCACCCTAGTCCATGAGGACTCGCTCCATCAGGCCCATGTCCTAGCTCTGGCCTCAAGTCCCACCCCTCTCCCTGTCACCCTCCAGGCTCGAGCTATGATGGCCTTTCTTCCACAGGCCACTTGCTGACCCCTCTGTCTGGAACATTTTTCCTCCAGTCCCCATGGGGCTGGCTCCCTCTCATCTCAGTGTCCTTCCTTGGTGCTTATGCTTACAGGGGCCTCTACCCAACATCATTCTCTACACCTAACCATCTTTGATTCCTTTATATAATCAAAATTTTAAATTAGACTTCTTTTTATATGTTTTCCCATTAGAACGGAAGCTCCATGAGGGCACAACTTTGGTTTGGTGCTGGGCCTACATGCAGGGCCAGCATTGAGCAGGCACTCTGTGAGAATCTAGTGGATGGATAGATGAGTGGGTAATGGGAAAGTGAGTGGATGGATGGATGGATGGATGGATGTGTAGACAGATGGACATTTGAGTAGATGAGTAATTGAATAAATGAATAAGCAAATAAATCAACAAATGAGTGAGCATGGGCCTTTATTCAAGTGCATTACCACTGTGAAATCCATGCCACACCACATGGTGGGGAGTCAAAAGCAGAAAGGCACTGAAGTAAGTATCATGAAAAAATAGCTATCTGAAATGAACCTTAAAAAATAGGGATGATGTCCACAGGTAGAGATAGAGAAGGAATTCATTTCAGGTGATGAGCAGAAACACAAAGGAGAAAAAATCATGACACTTATTCAAAAATAGTAAATAATCTGCAGGAAACTAGTCTACAATTCACTGTGAAAAGCTTTTACCATGAACTTAACAGGTAATAATACATCATAAAATATGAGCTGTTAATTTTCTGTATGCATTTAAATGTAAATGATCAGCCAACTGCACATGGGAGCCTCAACATTCATGCATTTCATTAAATTGCAATTTCCATGCAGAGGCTAAGATGTCAATCATCCGGGGTTTTTATTCTAGTTCCATTAATACACTGACAGATGAGTAAGGCATTCCATGTCTGGTACCCAGAAAACCAAGAAAACTATAAATTACTTTCCAACTATAGGCCTTAAAGAGGTTACACCGCTGTAAATTTGCCCAGCCATTGAGTAATCCACATGTTGGGCTCATCTCTCTTAAGAAACAAATTATTCCACTAGCACATACCTCAATGTCATTCATCAGAGTGGGTGATCATCAGTCACTAACGTATTGAGCTATGGTTGCTACATCAGCTTGTCCCTGACACATCTGTAATTGTATAGAGAAGGTGCCATGCTCTGGGAACATTTTCATCGCTGTGTGTATGGGGCAGGGGAGGAGGGTGCTGGGAGAGCGAGGGGGTGGGAGAACAGCCTCATATGTGACCTCAATAATCAAGCCTAGGCATCTTGCTTCCTGGCAGCTGCAGTAACACAGGTTGTAAAGTATTTTTAGATACTTAGGGGTGGGGAAGGGAGGGCAGGGTGGTCCAGAAGAAACCAATGCCTAGAGCAGATGATAACGACAACACCCAATTTCCTCTATTCCAGTAGTTCTCAAATGTCAGTGTGTTTACAAAGCACAAGAAGACCTGGTTAGAAACATAAATCTGCAATTCTTCTGCCCTCCACATTCAGACACACTGGGAACTCAGGTTTGAAAAACCTGGGTGGGCCCAGGATTCTGCATTTCAGTAAGCACCTTGGGTGGCTTGATGCTGGCTGTCCTTAGACTGCCCTTTGAGGAACACTACTATAGCCCCTGGGCAACTTTGGTGGAGAAATAATGCATAATCCCTACACGCCACAGCCCCCAGTCCACCAACGTCTTCACTTCCTTGGACCTCTTGAGAATGTGACAAAAGCCCAAGGCTCCTTTCTCCCAGCAAAAGGCACACATACACATATACAAAACTTGGGGGACAAGCTCAGGGCAGTCTGTGAACACTGAAAAACCCACTTGACCAATTCACATGCCACTTGCCCATCCTAACTTTCTTTAGAGACTAAGATTTAAAAAGATAAATACCTTGTCAGTCAAAAGAGACTACACCCACAGTGTAATGTGTTGGCAAACACTTCTGTGTATTTTAAAGTGTTTTATTTATTGGGTAGACCCTTAAAAAATTATAGCTAGAGTTGCATTTTCTATTTCTATCACTTCCAGATCATTCGTCTCTCCTCATTACCAATGCAAATGTTTGAACAAGATTTTCTACAAAACACCACTGACTGGCAGAACATTTTTCTACAATTACCTGGAACTATGAAGCTCCTAGTAAATTACCTAAAGAGCTAAGAATTCCCAATTAAAATCTTGAGTCTGTATAGGTTAAATTATTGCTGTGCTCAATGTATAAATCCATGGAAAGATAAACTTAACCCCCTTCTCCTTGAGAATAAAAAGAATGCTGTTAATCTTTGGCAGGTCAAGTCAGTAAGGTAAGAAGTTTGCTTTTTTAACACACCCACAAATGAGATTAGAAGATTAAAATAACTAAGAATTTTCCCAAAACACATACACAAGAAAAAACAAATGAAGCCCTTAAACCTTAAATGTACTAACTCATTAGTGTCCTGTGAGATTGGTTTAAAGCAAAACAGATGTTTTGCTCTGGTTGGAGATTAGAAATGTCTTATGTGTCAAAGGTAGAAGAGGAGGAGACTGTAGTTTTTAATTTGCCAGCCATATTCCAATAGCAAGAAACAAACTCTTTTCAATTTTTGCAATTTCATTAACATGCACTATAGATTTAAGAAGGTAAGATGAAGGTCAACTGATTGATCAATCGACAAGTTCCCAAGCAGAGAGACAAGGCTTCTTTGTAAGCCTCCAGTGGACTGACTTAGATCAACTGCCTATATGAAAAAAAATGACAAAATAAAAGTGATCCCTCGCAGCTCTCCACTAGAAAGAAGTCAGCCTGCCTGGAAACATCTACTAGGCTCCCACCCTTTCCTACCAGTCAGATATTCAAGCTTTCCCCAAGGCACTGACAGGGACTCAGTGTAGATTCTATCTGCTGGTGAGCTTTGGGCAAGGCTGCGGGAGGTCAGGAGTGCACCCACGCTCTTCTGCCAACCCACTATCCAGAGGGTTGTGCCGTTTCATAACTCACAGGAAATCGGATGTTCAGACTGAAAAGATCAGAAAACCAGGTGTGAGTCCATGTGTGGTAAGACAGCTGGCCAGGTGCCAGCCTCACGTTGGTGGGAAACCTCCTGTGCAGTAGGCTAAGTCCCAGCAGTTGGTGTCACCAGCACACCCACCATGACGCCATGACAAAGACTAAACAGCAATAGCAACTATTCTATAACGGAGCTTTGCTAAGTTCCCGCTTCTGTTTTGGTGACACTTCAGTATAAACAAAACAGCACTCTCAGTAAACGTTTGTTCGATAAATTAATGTGACAAAATGAACTAATACGATTGGAGTAATTGACAGGGTCTGGATACCACTTTGGCAGCCAGCCTTGGAAACACACTCCTGTGGCAAGCCAACAACTAGAACCTGGTTCAGGCCATGTAAACGCTCAAGCTGAAACCAACTGACATCGGGGAACTAGAATCTGGAAATCAAGCCTAAAAAAGAGTAAAGAGGGGAATACATACATTTAAGTAAATGTTCTTCCATGAAGAGATGCACACATATTGGCATCAGCATAATCACTGCTTATATTCAGAATGCTTCTCATTGGATTTGTCCCTCAAACTGAAATGTACAGCAATTGACGGCCCACCTTCGTGCACCTGCAACGGGAATGCCTGGCAGAAGTCAGCCACCTGTGTGCTACTCTGTCCTCTGCTTCACCTTCTGAATTCCACAGCATGTATTACTGAGAAGGCTGCCCCTGTCACTGGAAACATAAATAAATGAAACCAAATGGAGCTTTTTCCCCCATCCCCCTCCTCCCCTACATATTTCTTCAGATCCTACAGAAGCTATGAATGTCTCAATCTCGACATCCCAAGGTCCAGGCACAGGATGGATGTTGCTGATAAGACAAGTATATGGAGGAAATTATAAGTGAAGTGACGGCGGTACTCAGAGGAGCGTAAAATTAAAAGCTCCATAAAATTAAAGGCGTCATTTTTCACTGGTCAGCTCATCCCAGTGATTTGTCAATAAACACCAGAGTTAACCCAAATGTGTATCTGATTGTTCATTTTTTTCAGCTTCTTTTAGCATTTCAATTTAGTCAGATTTTCAATCGCACTAAATAAATGAGAATGTAAATAATTAATGGCAACGCTATGAACTAAGTGGGCCGTAGGTCCCAGGGAATAGCCTCCCAATTATCAAACGCCCCTCCTTACCAGGAAACCCCCATCTGTTCCCCCATCCATGTGAGGCCCAGGGAAACAACCCCCATGCAGGGGAAGAGCACTTAAGATTAAAACAACAGCACAAATAAGTTTCTACCGCAGGAACAGCAGACTAGGGTGTTGAAATCTCCGGTTATCTAGCCACCCACAGAAGAACTCACGCGTCAGCAATCACACTTTAGGTAATAATAATGATAACCAGGATATGCCTACGAGAATCGTGTTCTCCCACAAAAATGCAACAGGAAAAGCAGCTCTATTGGGTAGTTCTGCTGCTGATTCCATGTTCTAATCCCTTTGGAACAGCGTCTTTCAGAATAAGAATGTAACTGCTCTTCTTCCGACTTCTTCTCATCGTCGGGACACAGCATGGGACTCCACAGCAGCCTGTATCGTGATCAGCACACTGGAGATGCAGTAGTGGCCAGTTCCAAAAACAAGCGGGCATCAGGTCAGGGCCGGCAAACCACTGGTTACCTTTACCAGCCCAGTCTTCACCAGCAGTAGCTGCATCACACAGAGCTCTAGGGCTCTGCAAAGTCAGAATCTACCCCTAACTGAAGTGCAAGTTTAAAAACAACAAAACAGCAACTGAGAATCCTTCTCTCCTCCATATCCTTAAAGGTCAGCTAAAACCTTCAGTCCCTGCAGAGGCCCGCTCAGCTCTGCAGAGGCAGCAGTGGCATCTGCTTTCTCGGAATTCAGGACATTCACAGACAGCACAGCCCGCTGGCCATGAGGCACCACTCCTAAACAAATGACACACCCTCGGGCACATCTCCCAGGTCATGGCAGTGAACAAGACTCAGGGAGCTGAAGTTTTAGGAGCAGTGCGGATAGGTGAGAAGCAAAGAAACAAGCAGGTGATAACAGACGGTCCGAAGGTCTGTGAAATAAATCATTAGGGCAAAAAGACAGAGTAGCCAGGGGAGCTTCCTTGGGACGGAGGGAGTCAAAGAATCTCTTCCTCTGAGGAGGAGACTCTGGAATTAAGGCACAAGCCCCAAGGTAGGAAAGAGCTCCGCCTAGACTCAGAAGGGAGACTAAAGTGTGGTAAAGTATAGGGATGGAGGGAAGGACAGCCATAGAGTAGGCAGGAGAGCGCAGATGCCTGGTCACTCGGGCCGTGATGAACGACAATTAGGACCTCAGGTTTTCAGCTAAATGCACTTGGAAGGCATTGAAGGGTTCTAAGAAGCATGAAGTGGATGGCCTTGTGACCCTCCTAAGTTGGCTCACACCTCTTTCACTGTCATCAACCTTTCAGGTTTATGCTGCCCAAAATCTACCCCTGGGCACGCAGGCTGAGCGGTGGCACTGCTTTTTCTTCCTTACAGCACCCAGCATGCCACTGGACGCCAAAACAACACTTCATGCTTATATACATGCACATGTGCATGGACATGGTCCACATATACACATACACACACAAACATATACATATACATATATGTACACATATGCACACACATACACATATACACATACATACACATACACACACGTTATTCATTTGTCCAGATAGCTTAAGGAAACTATATTTGAAAACAACTTGCCAAAGGAACCATTTTTCTGTAATGTAGAAACTTGCCAAAAGAACCATTTTTCTGTAATGTAACTGCAGCAGTTTTCACTACTCGTTGGAATATAATGGGAAAATAAAACACTTAGAATTAAAAGCTTAGTTGATAGAAACACGTTTATCCATCAGTAAAAAGAATTTGGCTGTGCTCTTCCTAGGCACACAAAAGTGAGCAAATTAGCTCTTTGCTCAAAGAGAAAGCCCCTTCTAACTGAGAAGGAAAGACAGGAAGAGAGGCCCCTTCCGCGCCTCCTCACTGCCACCTACTGGAGAGCTGGAGGACAAAGAGCTGTGCAGTTTTCCAGGGCCTGAGACTCCCAGGGGTCAGAAAATTGATACCCACAACTGATACTGACACAAGATAATTCCTGTATTTGAAGAGAAAGCCTCTAAAATATCTAGAAATAACCAAAAGTCTTTTTTATCCTAATAAGTTAACATGGTTTGTTGGAAGTTAAAAAAAATGCCTATTTGGGGAGTTTTTTGTTGTTTGGGTTTTTATTTTGTATATATGTGTAGGTGTGTATATACATATATATATATACATACACATATATAAAGTATACAGCATGATGCTTTCATATACATATACACAGTGAAGCTATTACTACAGTCAAGTAAATTACATATTCATCATCTTACATAGTTACTTTTCTTTTGGGGGGAAGGAGGTGAGAGTACCTAAAATCTACTCTCTTAGCTAATTTCCAGTGTATTTACTGTACAATATTATTAACTACAGTCCTCATGTTGTACATGCGATCATTAGACTTATTCATCCGAGATAACTGCATCTTCGTACCCTTTGGCCTAAATAAGAAGGAAGGGGTACTAGTTGAAAGAAGGTTGAAGATCCTAAAGGTGAAATGCATTATTTTACTACTTTTACAAAAATCTTTAGAATGAAAAAAAGCTAGGCTAAACTTTTTCTCCAAATAGAGTTACAGATGAATAATAAATCAAAACTACAGAATGATGATTCAAATAAAACCAGCAAAGCAAGCAGCCAGAGGCGAGAGGAAAACCTAGAGAGAATGTCGTCCTGGAAAACAAGGCTCCGGCCCGTTTCCAGGGGTGAATGGGCAACAGCAGCAAGAGCTGCAGAGTAGTCAAGGAAGGAGGCCTGAGACATGGGTATGAAATAAAGCAACATGAGGTCACCAGGGCCCTCAGTGAGGGCCATTACAGATCAGAGTATCCCGAAGGCAGAGCAAGAACGGAGGGAATGGAGGCATTTCTCAACTGCAGACACTTGAGCATATTTAAAAACCAACGAAATAAGGTGGGTGAGTGAGAAAGACAGAGACTGACTTGACCAGAGGACAGGGGACTTCCTCAAGGCTTCTGAGAAGGTGGAAGGGAAGGGCTCCAAAGCTCAGGCCCTTCTGGCTCCACAGGCATGCGACCCATCAGTCACACTGGGACCCACAGTCAGAGGGGCCCCACTCTTGGCTTAATGCTCTGTTGTCACCATCCTGAAATTTTTAATAAATTTTTAACAAGGGCTCCGCATTTTAATTTTGCACTGGGCCTCTTAAAGTATGTAGCCAGTCCTGGAGCAGGGGGAGAGGCTGACCTCAGCCTGGGAAAGGGCAGCTCTGCTACCAAGGCGAGAGGGGTGGGTAGAGAAGCAGAGTTAATGCCATACACTGGCTTCTTTGTCTGCAAAGCAGAAAGAGAGCCATCTGCTGTGAAAGAGCCAGAGGACAGAGTTAACCTCTCCTGGGAGAGAGCTTAGAACTTCACGTAGGGTGGAGAAATCTGGTTGACTCCACCTTAACCAAGGGATACGGCTGACATCACCTGTAATAAGACAAATCTATACCACATACCTCCTGATATGATGTACTACCAAGGGCACAAGATCACTTTTGTGCTATTTGCTATTCCTGTCAAAATGCATAACCTAATCATAGAAAACCCAAACTGAGAAGTTCTACAAAATAGCAGACTAGTACTCTTGAAAAGTGTCAAGGTCCTGAAAAACAAGGAAAGGCTGTGGAACTGTCACAGATTGGTGAAGACTAAGGAGAAATGACAATTAAATGTGATGTGGGATCCTGCATTATCCTGGAACAAAAAAGGACATTAAAAGAAAACCTAATGAAATTCATGTAAGGTTTGTAATGTAGTTAATAGTACTTTGTCGTGATCATTGTACCGTGATTAATTAAGATACCAAAATTAGAGGAAGCTGGGTAAAGAGTATATGGACATTGTTTTTGCAACTTTTCTGTAAGTCTGAAATTATTTCAAAATAAAAAGCTTACATTTTCATGAGGACTCCTCATTTGTGATTTTTTTTAATGTTAGTAATTCTAGGACCTTCAATTACCACCTTTGAAGTCTAGCCTACTGCATCAGACATGTCCCTACTTCTCTATCAACACAAAGCATCAGTAACAAAAAAGTAAAGGTTATGGTCCCCTTAAAAAAAAAAAAATCTGGCTTCAAACAGGTCCCCCAGCTTCAAGTTTCATTGACACTTTCCCCACTATTGTATCATTGCACTTCACAGCATCGCAGCAAGGAAGAGAGGCAAGAAGCAAGAACAGAAATGTCCCTTCAGTCCTTACTCCTCTGCGTGCCAGGCCCCACATGTCTCTATCAAGTAGGCGTATCAATTAAAGACCTTAAAAGTGTATTAAGCATCTTTGAGACTATAAAATTTGCAAGGACTATCACATATTTCCTTTCTCTATTTTAATTAATTTTTTATCTGAAAGCTTACAGAGTTGGCAACAAATACAGGTCAGACATTGCTTTAGAAAAATGAGGATTTACAATGAGCTTTGGGTGGCATATCTACCCACACCTGAGATCAAACCCACTCCAGGTAACCCTTCAAAATGGGTGAACTGGCCAGTGCAGGGCCACTGCTCTGCTGCCACCCAGGGGCAGGTGGGTGCCATGGCACCTGGCCCGGGGAACAGGAACCCAGAGGAAGAATCTGGCTCTGCAAAGGACATTTTCCATGGAATCCAAAGGGAGGAGGAGGCAAGGAAGAAGTGCTTTCCACAGTACTCCAGGAGATACAGTGTAAACATGCATTCTTAGGAAGGAAGGTATTAAAATAAATATAAGGTTACAATGACGAAGTATTTTCTCCATCTCAGACTGAGGACTGCTCCGGAAACTAAAAAAAATGTTATAGGCACCCAGGAGCCAGACCACAGCACCTGACTCCAGGCTTACCTGTTTTGGGTCAGAGGTAGCAGCGCCAGGAGCCGGGGATTCCAGTTCTATGGTCACAGGCCCATCATTCTGAATGTGCACTTGCATGTAGGCACCAAACTTGCCATCTGAAAGGGTAATTGAAAACAGTTATAAGTAAAGACCTCAGATTACCCCAGCTAAAAAAACATAACTATTAACCCAATTATTTTCTGCTGATTATATAAGTTATTTCATTTTGAAGATTATTGATTTTTTAATAGATAGCTAGAAAATGCTGAATGAAATAATTATTTCTAATAAATGGAAAAAATAAATTCTAAAAATAAATAAAAAACATAACTAATTTCCTGACTTCAAAATATACTACAAAGCTGCAGTAACCAAAACATTATGGTATTGGTATAAAAATAGACAAATAGACCAATGGAACAGAATAGAGAACCTGGAAATAAAGCAACACATTCACAGCCAACCGATCTTCAACAAAGCCAACAAGACCTTATATTGGAGAAAGGACACCTTCTTCAATAAATGGTGCTGGAAAAATTGGATAGCCACATGCAGAAGACCCATATCTCTCACCATATACAAAAATCAATCAAAACAAATTAAAGACTTAATTAAATGTAAGACCTGAAACTATAAAAATACTAGAAGTAAACCTAGGGAAAACTCTCCTAGACATTGGTCTAGGCAAAGAATTCATGACTAAGATCCCAAAAGTATAGGCAACAAAAACAAAACTAACAAATGAAACTTAATTAAACTAAAAAGCTTCTGCACAGCAAAAGAAATAATCAATAGAGTAAAGAGACAGTCTGCCTTTTGTTTCTTTTTTTGTTTGTTTGTTTGAGACAAGGTCTCACTCTGTTGCCCAGGCTTGAGTGCAGTAGTCTCATTATAGCCCACAGCAACTTTAAACTCCTGGGCTCAAGTGATTCTCTTGCCTCAGCTTCCCCAGTAGCAGGGACTACCAGCGAGCACTACCATGGCCAGCTAAGTGTTTTTATTTTTTGTAGAAATGGGAGGTCTTGCTATTGTCCAGGCTGGTCTCAAACTCCTGGCCTCAAGCTATCCCCCTGCCTCAGCTTCCCAAAGAGCTAGGATTACAGGTGAGAGCCATCATGCCCAGCAAGACATCCTGTTTAATGAGAGAAAATATTTGCAAACTATTCATATGACAAGAGACTAATATCCAGACTACACAAGGAACTCAAACAACTCAATAGGAAAAAAAACAAACAATCCCATTAAAAAGTGGGCAAAGGACATGAATTGACATTTCTTAAAAGAAACATACAAATGGCTTACAGGTATGTGAAAAAATGCTCAACATCACTAATCATCACGGAAATGCAAATTAAAACGATGAGATATCATCTTATACCAGTCTGAAAGGCTATTATTAAAAGACAAAAAATAACAGATGTTGGCAAGAATGCAAAGAAAAGGGAACTCGTACACTATTGGTGGGAAAGTAAATTAGCACAACCTCTATGGAAAACAGCATGGAGATTTCTCAAAGAACTAAAAACAGAATTACCATTCGATCCAGGAATCCCACTACGGGTATCTATTCATCAAAAAGATACCTGCACTCGCATGTTTATCACAGCACTATTCACAATAGCAAAGTTAGGGACTCAGCCTAAGTGTTCATCAGTGGGTGGATGGATAAAGAAAATGTGGTCCATACACACAGTGAAATATTAGTCTGCCATTTAAAAAAATGAAATCGTGTCATTTGCAGCAACATGAATGGAACTATAGGTCATTATCTTAAGTGAAATAAGCCAAGTACAAAAAGACAAATATCACATGTTCTCACTTATGTGTGTGAGCTAGATAATTTGAACACATGGAGGTAGAGAGTGGAAAGATAAGAGAACAGGCTGGGAAGGAAGGGGATGAAGAGCAGTGGATTAAAGGGTACAAACATACACAAAGATAGAAGGAATAAATTCAAGGTTTGATAGCAGAGTAGCATGACTCTACTTAACAAAAATGTATTGTACTTCGGTGATGGACACTCTAAATACCCTGAGACTTGATCACTACATATTATATACATTTAACAAAATTTCTCATATGCCCCACAAATTTATACAAATATAAATAAATAAATAGATAAATAGATAGATAGGACACCCAGATCAATATAATCAGAAACCTGGGGAAGAGGACCAGCCAGTCAACACAGGAAAAGGTGGCCAGCCCCTAGAGAAAGGAGGGAAATGAAAGATTAAACAGCACAGATCCTGCTGCATGCCCAACAGACTAGGCAAGAAAGGTCTGGTAACACCAAGGGTGAGAAAGAACATGTGTTAACAGGACTGTAACAGCAGGAAGGTAAACACATAACCACTGCAGAAGGCCATTTCAGTGCTGTACCCAGTAGAGACTCTACATGGAGGGTGGCTCTTCTCCCAGGCCTGCCAGGTGCCAGCAGGTCTCACGTCCTGGGGTCCCTCCACAACCTGAGTGACTTCTGTGAGACTCTGCTCCCACCACCACAAGCCCACAATTTCCAGCTCTGATTCTTCCCCATTCGGTTTACTCTCTCCAGTGATCTGTAACCTCAGAGGGATTTAGCAAAATGTGCACACCAACAATTGGCTTTCTTTGACCACAGACGGTAGCACTGGTAATTACGTTAGAAGCCCCAAGTTGATGGCCATTTGTATAGGCAAGATGAATCTAGTCCCTACTGGGTAGCTGAATGTGCTCAAATAATGGTGACTTTCTGGGACCTCCTATCAGATCTAAAATGGCCTTTCAAATCAACAGAGCTTTTGTTTTATCCATGTCAGACTAGCTAAAAAGACATCAGCTGGGAAGGAAATCATGTGTTTAATTGCATGCTAAAATTATGGCTACAATTAGTAGCAAATTTCAGCCGCTGCACTCCTCAGGGAGGCTGAAGGCAGGCTCAGGAGGAAAGGAATTATTTCCGACCTTAAATTTCTGTTGCCAGGATATACAGCACATGCTTCACCTTGTTTATCATTCCAAGTAGCAAGAAATTTATTTTCTTTTTCTGTTTTTCTTCAGTTAAGAACAGAACTATTATCTGAATTTCCATTTGCACAGACAATAAATTCAAAGACATGTTTTAAGAGGTCATAAAATGGTAACATTTTTTCCAGTCAAGATCAAAGAGTAAAGCCCCTGAGAAAAATCATATTGGCCAGGGAAAATAAATACATTTTTTAAAAATAAGACAAAAACATATCTGTAAAACTGTATCTGGGATCCTATGGTGACATAATCAAGTTGTTCTTAAATATTAAGTCCCAGGGTTCTTTCTACCCAGAGCTGCAGGACAAGCACTTGTCAAACACGTTTATGCCGCACATTTCAAGCAAGAAAACTCCCAGCTGGAGCCTAACCAGCTGTGTTCAGGTCTCCAGCAGAACTGACCGAGGCCTCCACCGGCTGCAAACCAGAGCTCCTCACTGCAGATTCCCCGCTTACCTACAAAGGCTGATGTCTACACCCCTTTGGACAATGCTCAACTGACTTTCACCATATGCCAAGAAGGCCCATGCCACCTCTCTGTGCCCCAGTTTTTGGGACAGTAATAGGACAGTTGTCCTGGGACAGCTATCGAGGGTGCACATGAGTTAGAACAGAGCCCAGCCCAGCGAGTGTGCAGGAAATCTTATTCACTGTTAGTTACTATTATTATTATGCCTACCATTGTCCATGGTAGTATATGGGCAAATTGGGAGGACGGGACAGAAACTATATCAAAAATGCATGCAATGGAAGAAAAATGGGGAGAACAAAAGGCATACACTGTTGATTCTTGGCCTGGTTGGGAGCAAGTCTGCATCCTCTGCTCTCTAGAGCCACCCTTGCATGGCTTTCACCAGGCCAGGGATCGGCCTACTTCTGGGGACCAGTATGGGACATGGGTAGTGGACATGGAGCCTTGGGCCAGCACATCTAAGCACATCCCTTAAAGAAGCAGCTCCCAACCCCAGGGCCGAGGCCTGTTAGGAATGGGGCATACATCACCACCTGAGTTCCGCCCCCCTACCTCCCCACCTCTCCTCGCTCCCCATGCGTGGAAAATTTGTCTTCCATGAAATTTAGGAACTGGGCTGCACAGCAGGAGGTGAGTGGCGGATGAGCAAGCAGAGCTTCAAAGCTTCATCTGTATTTACAGCCACTCCCCATCATTCAAATCATCACCTGACCCACCCCCTGACCCACCCCCTGACCTCCCCTACCCAAATTTCCCCCCCGTGGAAAAACTGTATCCCATGAAATCAGTCCCTGGTGCCAAAAAGGTTAGGGATCACTGTCTTAAAGGCAGCTCTCCGCCAGCAAGGAGACATTCTCACCACCCAGGCTTCCTCTTTGTTCTACTTTCAATCTGTTTAGAACCTCAGCGGGAAAGAGTTAGTGATGGAAACCCCAACATTGGTGCAGGCTGGGGACATCAATAAATCATGCAAATGAGTAGCACTTGGAGGCTCAAAATAAGCCTGTGGCCAGGCTAGGACCACTGCCCAATTGAAGGGGTTCGATCTGGATGTACAGGATTGCAGCACACCTTAGAGGCTTGGGAGTATGACCCTTGTGGGCTGTCAACATCTGTGGCAGCTCTGTCCTCAAGTGTACAGCTACTTCTACACAGACAAGAGTACTCCTCAGTGTCCTCACCAACCCAGAGTGCTAGGCTAATGCCCGTGCACCACACTGCGACAAAGATTCCAATACAGCAGCAGATGCCCAGCTCAAGGGGGCCTAAAAAGCAGAGCCAAGAGCTCTGGGGGCCTTCAGAAGAGACCAGTGACTCTGGGAATGACATTTCCTAAGTGATTTGGCTGGGGAAAATATTTGCTTGTCAGCAAATGGGTACATTACAGACCCTTCAGGCCCTGGCAGCTGAGTTTCTCAGAGTGTGAGGGCCAAGCCTAGCAGGCAACATTAGAATCCCTGTCCAATTCCATTCCACACTTGGGGCCATGGAGGGAACTGGAAGGGCAAACCCGGAACTCACGTGGCTTTTCCCAGGCTTCCCTTATCAGGGTCCTCTGCTTGGCTCTGCAGCTCCACTGGAAGGAGGCACCATCTCTGGACAACAGGTATCTCAGGCATGGGACTCTGTGGCAAGAGGTACTTTGGGACAGGCCCCATCGGCCAGGACAGAAATGCCTAATCACAGGAACGTGAAGGCATCTGTCACTAAAGGGGGCCACCATCAATTCCAAGCCAAAGAACTAAAAGTAGGGTGCTTCGAGAGAAAACGAACATTAGGATCGTATATGCCTAGGACAAAAATCAACCTTTAGCTGGGATGTTGAATTCCAGACTGACCCCAAATTCTGACATCATAGATTCTTGAAGGTAAGCCCTTCTTGCACAACATGGAAATTCAAGGCAAGGTTTTCTCTGATCGCTAGGCTTTGCTCAGACATCTCTGGGCTCTGCCGGGGTCGTTGACAACATTCTGCCTGGGGAGGCTGCCTGGTCTTCTAATTGAGGCACAAGCGAGCCTGTGTGGGGATAATGCAGCATATGAGGCCCCAAAGGACTTACAAGGACACCTGTGTGATGCAACTCAGACATGGCTTGGACCTGGCTATTGAAAGAACTGAGATGCAATGGGGCATGGACACCTTTCCACTGAGAGCAGCAGAATAAGAAACCAGTAAGCTTCTAAGGCTTGTAAGCTCATGAGGCCATGGGATTTAATTTCAGACCTTAATTCCTTTGGCCTTGAATGCCTTTGGATTTGAATATGATAGAGGATTAATCTTGGCCTGTAATTTCCCCCCGGGATTGTGATAATGGGAGAGGGTCTACATTCAAATTCAGAGCATCTCCATGTTGATGGCATTTTATTATGTATTTCTTATGTATTTTATGATTGCAGTACATTAATACTGTCACATAATGTCATTGCAGAACCTCCGATGTACTGGGATGGGCAGTGTGGCTAGACACGGCTTGGGAAACAGCCTAGGGAATAAGTCTACACCTTGGGAACAGAGTGGCCTTGGAGAGGCTTCATAGCAGGGTTCTGACCCAGTTTAGAGCCTCTGGGAACAAAATAAATACAGCAGGAGCAGCCTAAGAGAGGTTCAAAGGTAGACTGGAGGGACTGTGACCCTCCCCTGAGCAGGGAGCCCCCATAGCCAAAGTGAGCTTTCATCGGCTCCTGCCACCCATAGGGGGAGAGCCACAGTCCTCAGAGCGGCATGCCCCTTTCTCTCCCTCTCTCACACTCTCTCTCCGTCCCTATGTACATATGCACACACACATGCACACACAGTCATTCTCATAACTACTGTTGAGAAGTAAGAGAGTGATCCTTAAAAGTTATCCCAACTTAAAAATATATTATTACCATAGGATAAACATGTATGGGGGAGGTGGCTCACTCAGGCCACTGTACTGGGTGTGGCCTGAAGGGAGACCCAGCTGGAGGCAAGAGACCCACCAAGAAGCTGTCTCCATAATTCAGGTGAGAGATGATGATGGCCTGGCCAGATGGGTACAACAGAAGTGGCGTCCTGTTCTCAGGTTCTGCGTGCACGTCAAAGGTGAGACTAACGGGATTTGCTGATGGACCAGATGTGGGGAGGAGCAGTCATGCTAAACTCTGAAGTTTTTTCCTTAAGTGCATTTACTAGAAAATAAGACTAAAACTATTAATAAGTGAAATAAGGAACCAAGAAAAGAAGCACATAAACCACACACCCACAAAAAGAAGATGAAAAGAGTGAAGAAAATTAAAGCAAAACAATGAAATATCAAACAAAAAAATAACCAGACTTAAACTAACCTAGTACTAGCTCAGTTTACTGAGCTAGTATTCTGGAAAAAGTTCTAAAAACTCTGATAGAGAAAAAAAAAGGAAATAAAACAAAACCACAATAAGAAAAGGGATATGACTCTAGATACAGAGATTTTTCTAAATCATAAAGAAAAACCTATAAAATTATCTTCTAATAAATCTGAAAATCCGGATGGGAAGGAGACTCTGGGTAAAGTTAACTGCCCAGATGGACTCGAGCAGTGCTGGGAAACTAAGCAGAGCAATAGCTAAGAAGTCCGATCCAAAGAGTTTTACTAACAAGTTCTATTAAAACAAATAATTCGTATGTTATTTCGATTGGTCTAGACCATGGGAAAATATTAAAAGCTTTCCAGTTTACTTTGTGAGGCCCATATTACCCTACTGCTAAAATTAGACATGAATATCAAAAAAAAATTACAGACTAATTTCTCCTTTGAATACAGATGCAAAAATTCTATAAGAACACTTGGGAAATCTCTTATAGGCATACACTAGATGAATGCTATGCAGTGGTCAGTGAAGGTTTAATCAACATTGCTCATGACTACAAAATGCATTCACCAGGTTAACGCTTAGAGAAAAAGGCACTGGAAAAAAACCAACTTCCCTTCCTGTTTGAAAAGGAAGCTCTTCCTTGGCTAGCAAGGGAAGCCCACTCCTTTAACTTTAAAAAGACTAGGTAGGGGCCGGCGCAGTGGCTCACACCTGTAATCCTAGCTCTTTGGGAGGTCGAAGCGGGCAGACTGTTTGAGTTCAGGAGTTCAAAACCAGCCTGAGCAAGAGCGAGACCCTGTCTCTACTAAAAACAGAAAGAAATTAATTGGACAACTAAAAATATACAGAAAAAATTAGCCGGGCATGGTGGCACATGCCTGTAGTCCCAGCTACTTGGGAGGCTGAGGCAGGAGGATCGCTTGAGCCCAGGAGTTTGAGGTTGCTGTGAGCTAGGGTGATGCCACGGCACTCACTCTAGCCCGGGCAAAAGAGTGAGACTCTGTTTCAAAAAAAAAAAAAAGACCAGGTAGGGTCCTCTTTTTCCTGCAGTCCAGTAACTGAGGTCCCCTTACAAATCTTCCTCACCTCCCAAGCAGCAAAGCGATACATTTAAAAAGATGAGTTAATGAAGCAGGTTCCTCAGTAATAACTGTTATAGGCAAAGACCATGGAGGAGGCTAGAGGGTGGAGGGTAACAGCCTATTCACATAGTCTCGAATCATCTCCACACAGAACATTTACCAATTACAAAGAGGAAAACAGTAACCTGACGGAGAGAAATCTGGCAAATTACATATCGACAACATGTGTCCCTGACATGATGCAGCGAGAAGGGCACAGGGTCACTTCTGTAGCATTCCTGCCAAAAATGCATCATCTCAATCTAACCATGAGAAGAACATCAGGCAGACACACATTGAGAGACATTCCACATACTGACACAATAAGTGACTCTTCAAAAGTGGCAAGGTCATAGAAAACAAGGAAAGATGGAGGAATCATCACATATTGGGAAGACACTAAGGAGATACAACAATTAAATGCAATGTGAGATTCTGGATTGGATCCTGGACCAGAAAAAGCACATTAGTGGGACAACTGTTAAAATTCAAATAATGTCTATAGTTTAGTCAATAGTATGTTATCAATGTTTTGATACATATGCTACATTTGATACATATACTATGTAATATGTTATCTACAGAAGTTGTATGAAGTTTACTATTTCTATAAATTTTCTGTAAGTCTAAATTATTTCAAAATAAAAAGTCAGACCCCATTGAAAGAAAGAAAAGAAGAAGGAAAAGGAGAAAAGGAAGAAAAAAAGAAAGACAAAGAAAGAAAGAAAGAAAAATTCCATCCTGCATTCCAGTTGGTTCTGTTGAGAGGTTTTTGCCTAAGCCACTGGAAGGTTGGCATTGCACCAGATGAGATGAGGAAGCCCACCGTGGCCTGGTTCAGGTCAGGAAGTAAGATTGAGAGCTCAACGTTAGATGTGTTAAGTTTAGGGGCCTCTTATCCCAAGTGGGGATATGTAAAGAGGCAGCCAGGCAGATGGGTCTGGAGCTTATGGGTGGGGAGGTCCAAACTAGAAATAGAAATCTGGGAGTCACCAGCATAGATGACAGATGGTCTTTAAAGCCAAGAGATGGAACAAGATTACCAAGGACTGAATGCAAATGAGAAGCGATCAAACAACCGAGTCCTCCACTGTTAAGAAGTCAGGGAAGGAGGAAGAAGCCAGTGGAGTAGATGGAAAGCAGCAAAGTGCAGAGTCCTAAAGCCAAGTGAAGGAGCATTTGGAGGAGGAGGGAGGGAACAGCAGGGCAGGGTCTGATGTTGCTGAAGGGACCCCTGAGCTGAAGATGGGAACTGACTCAGCAAAGTGGCGGGGGCATGGAGCCCTCGCGGAAGGCAACTGTGGTGCAGGGGTGGGGGCGAAGGCTTATGAAGTGGATTTAGGAAAGAACGAGAGAAACCAGAGACAGTGAGTGCAGACAACTCCCACACAGAGCTGCTGTCAAGCGAGCAGGGAAACCAGGAGGGAGCTGGGAGGAGAGGTGAGGCTAACAGAGGAAGGTTCCTCTGGATGGGAGAACTAACATCGTTTGCAAGCAGGAGAAAGAAGCCAGGATAGAAGGAGCAACAACTGACTTAGGAGCAAGGGGAGGACTTCAGGAGGAACAGACCGGAACAGGGGCCAGCCATGTGATGGGAAGGAAAGCTAGTTCCTGGGGCAGATGCTGCCAAGGAGGAGTAGGGAAACTTCTGGAAATTCTCCTCTGAGTGCTTCAAATTTTCTCTGGGAAATTATAAGTAAGGTCAATAGCTAAGAGGGAGCGTAGAGAAGGAAATGCTAGAGGTTTGAGTAGAGAGAACAGCACATAGGAGAATAGTAGAGTAAATGAACAGGCTGATGTACTATAATCACTGGGCAGCACTGTGGGCTCGCATGCAGATCACAGTCGTGAACGTGAGGACAGTCTATGTGATGGCATGTTTTCTCCAGCCACATTTAGCTGCCCAGGTATAGATGCAGATATAGAATAGGCAGAGAACTGGCCTGGAGTTTTGCTAAGCAAGGCCAACAAACCTAGACCTTTGTGAGGGAATATGCTAGAGGCTGATTATCATCATGAGCCACAGGATTTATAAATTTACAACTTTAAGGCACTCCAAATAAAAATAACTTTCTGAAAGTCAAATTCATATAGAAGAGCCAGGTGTGGCAGTGCGCACCTGTAGTCCCAGCTACTCGAGAGGCTGAGGTGGGAGGATCGCTTAAGCTCAAGAGTTCGAGGCCAGCTTAGGCAACATAGCAAGACCTTGTCTCTAAAAGAAAATCAAAAATTAAAAAAATAAAAAGAAATAATTAAGAATAGCTAGGAAAACTCAAAGCAATATGGGAGAAACTCACCTTACTTCATACAAAAGCATAGTAAAAATCCTCAATAACTAAAACAGTGTGTCTTCAGAATTGAAACAAAATTTAAAAGCTCATAAATTACATATAAGAATGTAACATGAGATAAAGCCAGAATCTCAGATTAGTGGAGGTAAAGACGGTTTTATAAATAAATGGTTTTGGGAAGCCATTTAGTGAACACCTGAAAAAAAGATAAAGTTTGAACCCATGCTTTACATTTATTTATACAACATAAACTCCAAATAAATCAAATATTTAAAAGTAGAAAATGAAAAAATAAAAGCACTAGGGAAAAAAATTGTCCTATTTCTTTGTAACTTTAGAGTAGGAAATGTCATAGGAACCATAGGAAACTATGATTCAAAATCCAGCAGACATTTCAAAAAATGATTGATAATCAACTGCTAAGGGATCAAAAATACCTGTCCAGCAAACAATCCCTTAAGCAAGGTCAAAGGGCAAATGACAAAATGGATGAAAAATATCTGCAACTTGTAACATAGATAAAAAAGCTCATAGAAATAAAGAACCTAACTAACAATTCAATAGAAAAATGGACAAAGCACATGAACAATTCAAAAGAAAGGAAATACAAATCACTCAAACACCTGCAAAACGTTCAACCACAATCTGTACATTAAAGCTACAATGAGATATCAGATGGCCAAAATTCTAGAAGTTCAAAATATACTCTGTTAACAATGCTCTGAGGAATACTGTAGGCTCATACACTGCAGAAAGGTTTAACACCCACAGAGAGCCGTCTGGCCCTATCAATCCCACTTCTGCGAATGTATCCCACAGGTATCTCTGCCTGCATATGAAGTGGCATATGCCCAAATTTATTCACTGCATCACTGTTGTTTTTAAGGGATAAAAGTCAGAAACAACCCAAAAGTCCAACAATACAAGACTTATTAATAAGCTAGGCTATGTTCCCACACAGCTGTTAAGAAAGAAGAATGTGAGGAAGTCTCCATGTGCTGCTACAGAAAGAATCTCTAGGAAACACTGTGAAAGTTTTCAAAAAGATGTAAAACAATATATCACATGCTACCTTCTGTATAAAAAGGGAAGTATAGAGGCCGGGCGCGGTGGCTCACGCCTGTAATCCTAGCTCTCTGGGAGGCCGAGGTGGGCGGATCATTCTGAGCTCAGGAGTTCGAGACCAGCCTGAGCAAGAGTGAGACCCCACCTCTATCAAAAATAGAAAGAAATTAATTGGACAG
>CAUYSK010096806.1:0-12294 GCA_963575035.1 Avahi laniger | reverse complement strand
AGCCTAGCTCACAGCAACCTCAAACTCCTGGGCTCAAGCGATCCTCCTGCCTCAGCCTCCCGAGTAGCTGGGACTATAGGCATGTGCCACCATGCCTGGCTAATTTTTCTGTATATTTTTAGTTGTCCAATTAATTTCTTTCTAATTTTAGTAGAGACAGGGGTCTCGCTCTTGCTCAGGCTGGTTTCAAACTCCTGAGCTCAAACAATCCGTCCGCCTCAGCCTCCCGGAGAGCTAGGATTACAGGCGTGAGTCACCGTGCCCGGCCAGAAATGCGTTTTTATCTTGTTCTAAACAATATAAAACCAGGATGGCAGTTACAAAGTTTTCTGCTTTAGGATCAGAGACAACTCACCTGTTGGTTTTTCTGTTCATGCTTACCTGCCTTGCCTCCTGATTTTTATTGCCTATAAAAAAGTTGATTATGGGCGTTTGAAGTTTTGATGAGTACTGTGGAAGAGATACCTTCACAAAGTAAGTAAAGTGGTGGTATTCTTCATATTATTCAAATGGAAGAAACTGAAGGAAAATATTTGAAGATAATTTAATTTCCAGAAATAAGAGTTCAAGTACGATCATTAGTTTAGTAGAGAAATTAAACTTATTCTTTACAACTTATTAAGCCCAACAAGAAATGTCCAAGAGCTTATTAGGCAAAGGAGTGCAATATTTTTAGTAAAAAGTTTATTCTGAATAGAACTCTTTATTGTCTCCAGGAATAAAAAATAGGTATGAGGCATTCTCATTTGGATTGTGATGGTTCTGGTAAAATGGCAAAATGGTTGGTGTTTTATATGGAGGAGTAGAAATTTGAAAGACAGTGAATACATTCAGTTGCCTTTTATTAGGGTAAGTGCAATTGGACCTGGTAAAAGGAACAACCAAGAACCTATGATGAAGCTCTAGGAAGTCATGTGAGTAAAGCCAAAGAAATTACTTCATTTTAAGAGTATAACATAATGGCACATATCCTATATGAAAATCAAATAAAATATTATATTCTCTTTCAAATGATATCTGGTTAGCAGTGACTGAGGCAGAAAATCAACACTGAAAACTAACACGGATACCCTGCCACCCTAATCCTGGAGGAATTTTCTCTAATTATAACAACCAAACTGGAAGTGAGCTTCTGTCTCCCCAGTTAGCAGTAGCTGCTCTTAACTCAACAAATGTTTGTAGAATAAATTAATTTCGTAAGAGAATGAATAATGTGGTGAAAAGAAATCAAGAAGGCAGTTTAACCTTGACACATTAAAAATATCAATCAAATGTCTTAAATTAATTTCTACCATTTGATCTAGCAATTCCACTTTGGGATCTAGTCTAAGTAAATAATCAAAAACACACAAATTAATGTTAAGCATTTTCATAACATTATTACTCATAATATTAAGACATTAGAATATTGGATTAAATCTAACTGTCCAATAATGTGAGAATAATTAGATTATTATAAAAGTATATGATCATGCTTCTGAATACTACATAATGTTATAAAAATCCTTATTTTTGGCTAAATGGAAAAAATAAATGGATATACACATTTTCTTATAATTAAAGAAACAAGTGACTTTTCTCTCTATAAAGGACTAGAAAGAAATACATCACCATATTAACAATAGATATTATCTGGTTATTTGGACAATGGAGATTGTTATTGTCTGTATTTTGCACAATGAGTTTTGTGTTACTTTTTTATTTGGAAAACAAGTAGAAATATTTTAAGAAGCTGTTTTATATCTCGAGGTTGTAGAAGACCAAGATATCATATAAAGTATTCCTCTGATATGGTTCAATCAAAAAGCATTTACTATGAAGTAAGCACTATGTGTATGGCTGTAGATGGTATTGAAACACCTTCAGAGCGAGTCTAGGTCTGAGAGATTGCTACCTAGTTGGAACAGGGCAAGAGCCTATTTAATATATGCTAAATTGTAAGGCGTGATCTAAGTGCTGGGGAGGAACATAGGAGATTGAAGCACACGGGCAGCTGTAAGCAGACTGCTTTTGAGGATATTGAAGCTGACAGAGGTGCGAGTTGTCCATAAAGGACAAAGAATTCCAGACAGGGCAAGTAGTAGAAGTAGAAATGAGCATTGAATGTTCAATTAAAAAAAGGAAAGGCAAACCTGAGTGAAGTGGAGGTTGTATGTTGGGGAATAGTGGAAAATAAGCTTAAATAATTTGGAGGAAGTTGGATTTTTGAACAGATTTATGAATTGACAAAAGAACTGATAGGGACATGTGCACTCAGTGTGAAAATGAAATAAGTAAGGCAACTAAGTCAGTCATTGCAGTTACCCAAGGATTAGGGTGAATGAAAGAGCTGGACTGGTAACAATGGGATATACCCAATTGTAAAGATATAAATAGTCATCGTCAAATGGTTGTTGGGAGCAAACACAATCTGCAAGATAAACTGGGCAGGATAAAGAAACGAATATGTCTTTTAGGTTGTGAATTAGAGGAAAAGAGATGAAGAAAAACATAAATGAGCAAGGCAAATACATGAGGAAGTGTGCTCTTGACTAAGCAGTGTAAAGATTCAAAATAGCAGAGTGATTCAACTCATTCATCTGAGAGTCTACCAGGAACCATATTGCTGCCTTAAATGTGGAAACTGTAACTGAACGCAACCTTGTGTTGTTTTCATTGTGTTGCCATCTGCTGTGAAGGCAAGGCCCTGAAGGTTTTACCTACAAAGAAAAACTTGACTTAAGATGTTTTGAGGATTTTTGTCAAAAAAGAATCCACTACAAAATTTTCTCAAATCCTCCAAAGACTGCATAATGACAAGTGAATGAGACATAATTCAAAAAGAAAGACTGAAAGAAAAATTTTGGAAAGAATTACAAGGATATGTTACTAGCATTATTGAGAAGGGAGAGTGCAGATTTGTAATGACCTGAATGACTTAAACAGAAATATGATTTGTCTTGATCCATAGTGTCCCAGAGAAAATAGGACTTGCTAATAAAATGTATAATTGTTACAGAAAAGGCAAGAAACACAGTGCCTGGAGGTGGGAGAAAAGGTGAGTGTGATGCCACGGAGATCAGAGAGCTTCTGTGGGTGGGCCCTGACGCTTTTGCAACTGTTTGTCCAGCTCTAGCACTGGACAGGTTCAGGAGTCTTGGGAAATTGAAATCTGGATCAATGTTGCCATCTGCCCAGGCTTAGTTTCGGCAAGCTGTTAACTTATTTGCCTCAGGTCATACATTGATTCCTAGATTAAAGGATTAAAATGTGAACGTAAACACTCTGATCCAGCTCCTAGCACCATGAGGTGAAGGAAACAGACCTCCAACTTTCAATTTAATTATGCTGTTTATTCAGAACATCTAACTATGAGGTCACTATGTCATGTGTAGTAAACATTTCTAAAGAATCTCATGAAGGCAAGTCCTGTGAACAGATATACACTATGAAGAAGGTTAAAATCCACCAAGTATTTTTTTTTTCCCTTTAAATCTTATTGGGACCAACTGAGACCAAGTTAGCAAAGATTAGAAAGATGATTCTGAACTGAAACGAGCAACAAAAAAATTCTGAGTACAAACTGTTTACACAAATAACATAATAAAAATCATTAAATGCAATCAGCAAAATGAAATGGAAGGATAAAGTATTCCACTTTCTAATACACTTAACAAATATACATAAGTAAATAAATAAATAAAATGAGAAAAGTGTAGAAATAATATAAACAGCTATTTTATTTCCCTTGGTGTTCGCCCCCCACCCCAAGAAAAGCTACATAATTTCTGAGTGTCCTAAAAAAGCATGTGAGTCTGTTGTGATCATTAATAATAGTAATTGGTGAGGCTATGATGGCCATTGATGTCAGAATTAACTATGTAATATCTGCAAAGATAGGGAGTACGCCTAAAGAAATACTGTTATTGAACTCCCGGGAATAACTTGTTAATGAATGCGTGAGCAAAACTACAAGTTTATTACCTGGTACATTTTCAGGGAAAGCATTTCTTGTAATAGCACTCATTCAAATTGATCCAAAGAACATTAGTAAAGAACTATAACAACTCTGCAAAATGATGCATTTATAGATGTTGAACATACATGATCTTATTAATTAAGGCAATAAGATGTTGCTAAGAATGACAGGCATTAATCACTGTCCCTGTAGAACTAGAAGGAACTTTAAAAAAGGATTTTTTCCAGGCCCCTCATTTTACAAATTGTGGAGCTAAGGCCAGATATGTTGTCACCTGCCAAGGTGATATTATTAACTGGTAGTTAATAATAGGACTGGAAACCTGGTCTCCAGAGAAATCTTGGACTGACAGTTCTTCTGACACTGGTCAGCCTTCCTTGATAGCTCCTGGCTCCTACCCTACCCTGAATCTAGGATAATGCAGTCTCCTACCACAGAAACAACAAAAACAAGAGGCCATTGATGGGAGACAAACAGGTATGAGAGAATAATTTAAATGTGATTGAAGGATATGTACATAAGTTTTTCTGTCAAATTTAACAGTTGAATTTTAAAGACTGAAGCACGTATTTACAAGTGGTTTATAACATGATTTCATTAAGATATTCAGAATATGGAGGTGACAATGAAATATTCTTTACCATTACCAACATCCTCATCACAATTTATTAGAACTAATAATGTGCCTAGCAGTATGTTAGATATTTTAAAAACATTATAACCTTGGCTCTTAAAAAATGTGTTATTTTATATATCACAAAACCTGGTCCCAAAAAGCTCAAGAAAATTGCTTAAGTAGTGTACAGTTACTAAGCAATAGAGCTAAGATATAAATCCAGGCATATTTGGTCTCCAAACCTATATTCTGATGAATAATTATAACTGCCCATAACTCACCACTATTTAAATGCAAATATTATCAGAATGACATAATTTACTAATCTGGCTTTTATACCTTTATGGAAAGATTTTGATATTGGGCGGTATTCCAGGACACCTTGCAACTTACCCACTCCCCTCCACAATAATTCGTGCAAAATGTGCGCCATGCATCAGGAAAATGTGAAGTGGTAAGCGGTAGAGGAGCACCTGGAGGCAGTTACAGGTGGGGTGTGGAGAGAAGAAGGGTCTCAGCATGGACAATGGACCCCTCAGCTGGCCTCCTGCAGGATCTACTGCCCCTGGCTTTGGATCCAGATAGTTTCTGAATAAATGATTATTTATTTTCAGAAGGTAGATTTTCTGGATTTTTAGAAAAAAAAATTTCAGAAAAATTATAAACACTGTTGTTTAAATGTTTTGCTTTATAGTAAATTATAAAGATGTTACAGATGCCCCATACATTCTACATTCATAAATTTCAACTGTACATTTTCAAGTATTTTAGTGAACTCGAGCGAACTGCTGGTCTCACATGAACTCTCCACCCAAGGCATGTGGGCTTCCTCTCTCAATTGTGGCTTGGCTCCTTAGATATTACCATTTTTCAATCAGGAGCTGTTTATCAGATATATACCATATGACTGGATACAAAAGCTGGCAAAAAGATATGGTCTATAAAATCTTGGAATTTTTAATCTAGTGGAAAAGACAGACATCGAACTAATAAACACATGAATAAACACATAATGGGAAATTGTGCTTAGTGTTATAAAGGGAACATTAACACAGTGAGTGCCAAGGAAGCACCAGAAAGCGAAGTTCCAGGGGAGGTGGGCAGAAGAGAAGAGTGCCCTGGCTGGTCTGAGGATAGATCTACTTCCCTGGAAGTTAAAGAGTCTCCCCCTCCCATCAAGGAGGGTTGGAATGCACATAGCCTACAGAGAGGAATTGAACTAAAACAAAAATAAGGTTGGTTCAGTCTGAAAGAAAGAATGTATCTTGGAAACCAGACATAATTATGCACACTGGCTGGCTATGTAAAACAGTGAAAAAAAGGAAAAATTAAATCATACATGATAAGATAGTGAAAGAAAATTCTAAGACCTTGGCAACTAGTGATGATGAAAAGCTGCATGATCATGGTGCATCATGATGAATACTCTAATGATCTGCCTTTCCCTGGTGAAGATTTTGCTTATATCACGATCAGCAGACATGACTTTTCAAAGGAAGGGGCTAGAGAATGCATTGATAATTTTCTAATTCATGCTTCCTCCAAATGACATACCTATTCCTTCAGCTAATAACAGAAAGGTCTCTCTGCTCTTCTGATGTCCGAGGAGAGGTAAAATTTGGTGGGTGGAAACGAGCTCTCTCGGTGAAACAAAGCTATATATAACTGTTGTATTTCTGGGACATGTACCAATGAAACGCTCATTTAATTTGTTATATCTCAGGCCCAGGCCCAATAGTATTATTCCAATTAGCAATCCTTGAAAAAATGATGGATGGATTTAAATTAGAAAGATGATATCACCCCCTTAACAATATCTGGGTCTCCTCTAGAAGGGGTACCTTTGAGGTACTAGCCACTTGTTAATTTCCCATCTCTTCATAGGAGGACGTATTGGTATAGGGTCAACACTTCCAAATGCTGCCAACTGAAAAAGAAAAAAATTAAAGAAGTTGTACCCATAATGTATACAAGAACACTAGACCCCCAATTACCTACTTGCAGCTCATTCATTCATTTATTCATTTTTCGAATCTATCTCATGTATTCAATCAATACTTATATCTAGTACATTTAGGCACTCTTGTTAAATGTTAAGGATTAAACCAAGTGTAGCCTTCAGGAACTTCAAAAAGAAGAGAGGAAATCTGCCAAATTAATAGAAGCATCTTAATTGTGGAAAAGAAAAAATGACCGGACAGAGTTAAGCAGTCAAAGGAGACTTTATTTAAGACTATTGCAATAGAGGAGAGAGACTGAACTCAATTCTATTACACAATAGGCAGGAGAGTTTTAAGCTCTGGGGTAAACTAGCAGACAAGAACTGGAGGTAGTGGCAAGGGTGGTCAATGTAATTAGGTCATTTGCGTTTGCTACTGGGGGCTCATGGAAGTTAGGCTCCTACCCTCCCACAGAGATAGGAAGGTAGGAGCACTATCTTTCTTGATGATTACCTTTCAAAGGGTTGACTGCTAGGTCCTTGAAAAGACATTCCCAGGTTGTAAACTGGCAAGAATCTAGGAGAAGATTGATATCTCAAGGGGGCAGAGCAAGAATTTACAATTTCAAGTATTCTGAAGTAAGTGCTCTAAGAAAAGATTGGTCAGGAGCCTATAGTTAGGAAGAAACTTTCTAAAATTAAGTCAACCCAAAGGGAATGTTGAGGCTGTTTTGTTCAATACGGAGCAATAAATGATGAAATATTTATCTCAAGAACACACAGAAAGATAAAAGTTAAATTATAGTGGCAGGATAAGTTAAGGTGGCTCACAGAGTTAGTTAAAAGTTAGAGTAAGAGGCAAGATGGTGTGATAAAAAACTACTGGATCTGAGATTTTAACCCTGACTGTTGCTTGTTATACCAGTGTGTGATGTTGGATCAGTCACAATATGTTTGAGCTAATGTTTTTATCTTTGATGGATAAATGACTGTCTGCTCTACCTAATTAATAGTGTTGTCGTGATTATCAAATGCAATAAGGTTTATCTAGAACCCCATTTAGGTAGTACAGTAGCAAATAAACACAATATAGAACTGTTAAATTATTGACCAAGCCCTTGGAAAACTGAAAACGGAGAGTCAAATAATTACTTAAAAAAAATCTCTAAACCCAGTCAGTGTAAGAAATATACTGCTTTCAGTTTTCAAATAACTGGTAATTCTCTTTCCATATAAGCCATTTCTCCTCCTCTAAAAATTTTTTTTCCTGTTTGAAATGTATCACTATACTTTATTAAATCATCATAATCTGCATACCAAAACCTTTGAGAAACAACACAAAAAAAGAAAGCATTTTTATATTTGCATTTCAGACTTTTCTATCAAGAGATTAATATAACATGCCCAGGTGGGGTTTATTTTAGGAAAACAGAAATGGTTTTAATGTTAGAAAATCTAATATAATCAATAAGTCAGAGAAAAAACACTCTTTTCAAAAGATTCAGAAAGGATTTTATATTATGTAACAACCAATTATTATTGTAAAATTATGAAAAGATAGGAATGAAAAGATAGTTGCTTCTATAATAAAGGCTATCTATTGAAGTTAGCAGAAGCATCATACTTAACCTTGACACACCAGAGGCACTGCCATTAAAATCAGAAACAAGACTTGGAGGCACTGACACTGCTATTAGCATTGTTCTGGGAGCTGGAACCCATCGATTGGGAAAGTCAGCGGTTATAAGAGTTAGCACTATTAAAAAAAGAGGAAATACGATTCACAGCATCCTCAGACAAAATAAGTATAAATTAAGAGATTCTACTGAAGATAAATTAGAAATATTAAAATTTTATTAAAGAAAGTTATTACAAATAATCATAAAAACAAGAGAGTTTCATACTGTAGCCAAAAATAGCTGCAAGAATAATTTTAAAAGATCATATTCCCAATAGTCTAACAATTGAATTATAAAAAAGAAACACACAGGGCCTTTGTGAAAACAATTACAAATCAGTAATGAAGGTGAAATTAAATGGCTAAACAGAGAGAGTTCTTAAATGAGAAACTAAATATTATAAAAATAGATACATTAATTATTTCCATATTAATGCATTGATATAATGTTATTCTATATAGAATGAGGGAAATATTGAACTTGACAAAGTAGTTGTAAAGTATTACAGCAGTTATAAAGCAAAGTTGTGAAAGAAATCTATGTTATTAAAATTACAAACCATACATAATTGAATGAAGAAAAAAATTAAAAGATGATTACTTTCCTTCTTTCTCCCTTCCAGCCCCACACATTCTTCTAAAGTGTCCAAACAAACAGAATAGCTCGACACACCTGAAGAAGGGCCAGCCCTCTGTAGATTATAATGTATGACAAATAGACGGTACTTAAAACAATATGTAACTGGCACAATAAATGATACAGGATAGTTTAAAAAGATTGGCTTTGACCAATGTGGTAAAGGGAGGGTGACTGAACTATTCAGTGCCTGGGGGAGTGCCTGGCTCAATGTGAACATCGTGCTCATTGAATCAAAAAGTGGAATCGTTATATGGCGCTGGAACAATTGTTCCAGAACAAAAATAAAGTTAGTCTTTTCATACACCATGAATTAAATTATTCCAGATGGATTATATAACAAAATATAAAAAAACAGCTCTCAGATAGAAATATAGATAAATATAGTTTTGGAATGGAGATCTTTTTAAGCATAAAAATAGCAGATGAAATGACACAATAAAAGTGATTTATTTGACTGAATAAAGATTGTTAAAACTTTGAAGGCCAAAAAATTAGAAAAAAATAATAAGCTGAGGGATATATTCAGAATATATATATTAAATGTAGCAGCAACATCTTTCTAGGTAAAGATATACATTACTAAAATCAGTATGAAAATTATAACATCAGTAGAAAATTCAGAAAAGACACTAAAGAGTAAAATAAAGAATTATCTATTAAAGCAAATATAGGTTTCTTAGTGGTTTATAAGGAAAGTAAAATAAAATTTAAACAGAATACTATTTACTCTCCCATATTAATGACAGGTAAGTAACATAATATCTAGTGCATGTAAGATTATAGCAAAATGAGAGTTTCTCTTAGTGTACCATTAGCTTGAGTATAAGAATCTATAATTTTTCTGGAAAAGGAGTTGGAAAATTGTATCAGACATTTTAAATAATCTTTGGATCAGAAATTCCATGTATATAAATATCTCAAAATATGTAGATTTAGATCACATATAACTCAAATCTCCACAAATAAGAAAAAGTCTATGTAAATTACAGTACACCTATAGAATAAAATATTATAAAAATTTTTTAAATCATGCTTTTAGAAAGTTGTAGTGAACAGAGAAACGTTCATAATAGGGGGCTAATTAAAAAAATAAATAGAATACAATCACATATAGTAGGAATAGAATTTCATGTTATGTATGTCTATACCTAAGCTAAGACACTCTTGAAATCCATTGAAATATTAATCTTGATTGTGGGTAGATTTATTTTATTCTTTTTACTCTAAAGAATGTTCTAATCTTCAATCACTATTAAATTACTTCTATAGTCAGAAAAAAGTGCTAACAAATCATAAATGAGCTAAGACCTGCTTGTCTATTTATAAAATGTTTGCTGTCATATTACTCCAACAACCACAAACATTCCTAAAACATTGAGCACATGTTCTATAGATTATGAACACATTTCTAGTAACTTAACCCTAACCCTAATATTAACATATTGCTCTGTAAGTAGCAAAGTAGACTGTAATTTTTCAAAATTAAAGAAAATTCCTATAAAACCAGATTATAAAAATTTATGTATAGCATAATCCAAATGTTTCAGACAATAAGAAGAGAGATGCAAGTTTTTACTAGAAAGGAAAACAATGAAAATCATACACTTTATATCAGATACCATCTTTTTCTAATTTATTCATGTTCATTTATTTAATAAATATTTATTGAGCATTAAGTAAAACTTACATTCTGAAAAGGATTATTTTTCAGGAGTCATAAATTAAAATATTAAAAAGATAATAAAGATAACAGTTTTTCTGGGACTAGCTGAGTCTCAACTCCATAACTTTATTTACTGAGAAAAGGGATATAACTTGTTTATTCTCTATAATCTTTTCAGTGAAACTCCCCATGTCCTTCACTTTCATACATTTATTTCTCATTTTCTTGTTAGTGCTTGATCTCATCCTCTGTTTCCTTTGTTAATTAGTCTTTCAGTCATCTTGATAATTTCCTACAGGATCCACCAGCCTGTTCTACACATAGTGACCACTCATTAAATAAATGGAATTAATTCCATGTTTCACTCATATGCAAAATTATTGTTGAACTTGCATACTCAATTTTAGATCATTTTTCTCTTCTCACAGATAATGCCTTTACAGGTATTGTCCATTCAATACTCTGCATGCATAAGACTCAGTGACTTTCTCTAAATATCAAGCTATGAAATTAAACTATTAAATATTTAATATTGTTTAAATATTAATGTTCTTAGAGGGCAGGAATATATAAAAATGTGATTCATATTTTATTCCCTTAGATAATGGTAGTGAAACAATAATCATTGCATCTCTTAAGCACATAGATACATAGTTTTCTATGGATGGCAAAACTAAGTAAATGCCCATCAATAGTGCTAGCTAGAGGCCTAGATTGTTGGTTATGAAATGTCAATATCATTTGTACATTAGTGTTTGTTTGCTGGATTTCCTAAATTAAATAGCTTGTCTTCATTTACTTAATGAAGCAATTAGATGCTGTCATAAATAAGCTTAAAATTAAAAATTATTTTTTCTTATTAAAAAGGGTTATAGAATTTAAGATCTTAATGAGCTGTCATGAAATATATTGACTAAGAAAGACCAGAGATATATTTTATTTAATTGTGTTAAAAATACATGTGTATTACCAGGGTGGAAGAGATCTTGCCTGCTTTGCTGAAATATGAAGAGAAAATAGAAGCAGCAGGAATTATGACTTAGCACTCATTGTATAAATCAGTTGTTTCTGAATTGGATCAGATACAACATGGGATACAAAAGATAACCCGATGAAGTATGAAAAGAAAATATTAGCACTGATAGTTATGTGTGTCCTGAAAAAGAATTAAAAATTAAGCTTTCCTGATATTTGAATTGTGCATTGGTGCTGTAGTCTTCACCAGTTCATTATGTCATATTTCTTATTTTGTGCTGAATCTATGAGGTATCCAGAGGGAAGAGTGGAGGTTGCACAACACCAAGAGAATGTTTGTTTTCAGCATTTTGCAATGCATTGTAGTGTACACGTGTCTCATTAGTTGGTTTTATAGGTTATGTTACCTAGGAGGTGGGGGCAAGGGCAACATATGTAACAAAAACATCTGTACCCTCATAATATGCTGAAATAAATAAAAAAAAAATTAAAAAAAAAATTAGAAAAGCAAGAACATGCCAAAACCAAAATTAGAAGGAAAGAAATAATAAGGATTAGAGTGGGTCTAAATGAAATTAAGACTAAAAATAATACAGAAGATCAATGAAATGAAAAGTTGATTTTTCTGAAAACATAAAAAATATCACCACCTTTAACTAGACTAAGAAAAAAAGAGGGAAGACCCAAATAAAACCAGGAACAAAAAGGAGACATACTGAGACCACAGAAATACAAAGAATCCATAGGCTATTATGAACCATATACCAACCAGTTGGAAACCCTAGAAGAAACGGATGAGTTCCTGGACACATAAAACCACCCACA
>CAUYSK010096804.1:0-11864 GCA_963575035.1 Avahi laniger | reverse complement strand
TATATTATTGGCTGGCCATAACTAGGTTTTCAACCTAATTCAGAATGACTTTAGGTTCTAATTTATGTGACATTGGTATTTTTGTTTCTCTCAACATTCATACTGTAGGATTAAAATTTTAAGACATCCTTCTTCTATTTTCCCAACTTGGATTTATTCAAGGTTAAGTTTGTAATGCATTCTTCTTCTTCTCACTTACCTTTACCAGAGATTAAGAGATTTCTTGGATCTATCAGGGCTTTAAGGGGAAGCATAACTAAACAACAGAACACTTATTTTTAAAGAAACATATTTTTTATGCTATTCAGATACACAAACTCTCTCCTGTAAAGTCTAATAAGTGTTAGTCCAAAAAGAGGACACTAAACAATGTGTGTTGATGTAGAAAGAATTGATACCTCACTTTAAACATATTGCTAGTAAACCAAGATTTTATAGTTGCAGTAAAGGAAGCACTTTCACAGACACAATTTCATGAGACCCTAACCTCAGTTAAATTGTCATTCACAAAGGCTTGGGTCATCATTTTTACCACAAATGGTTTTAATCACAGGAAAATGCTTAGAGGAACAGAACTGGCCAGTTGTTCTGTGATGCAACAGCTCCCCCATCTTACAGACAAAAGAATATAAACTGGAATCCTTCTTTTGATAAATAATATTAACAATGCCTATACTATTTTTAATCAATTATATTTTATTTTCTAAACTCCTGGAAAGACAAGAAACCTTATCATAGATATAGCCATTCCCAAATTATCCATTATTTCTACATGATCTTCTAAGAAGGTAAGAATCCTTACAGGACACAGAAAATGATCTATCAGTGACTAGGATATTTAAAATTCATCTTGTAAGGATGAATAAACACAGTATCAATATGCTAAGCATATTGAACATGTTCTGGTAACATAATATCTGCATTTATCTGCTTGTATGCTTTAAAGTGATGTGTTTCTATACACGGTCTTGTTTAAAGTTTCTCATATTTGATCATTTAATAACAGTATTCAAAGTTTTTTCTCCAAAATTAGTTTGACTTAATATTTGAAGAAATATTTATTTCTCAATTTTAGTCTTGCAAAAAAGCTAAAAAAAAAAAAATACTAAGCAACTTACCTCAGGTCTCCTTAATAATAATTACACAAGTAATTCCATTAAAAATCCTAAAAATTATTTACTCAAGACAATTTCAATTAAAGAATTTTTTCCTGAAATTTCTGGAAAATTGCATCTGCATATATACAAATTAATATTTCTGAAATTATTTTACATAATATATAAATTAAAATTTCTCATTATTGAAAGTTTTATGAGGCCCTATGTATTATGCTATAGAGTTTTTTTATATTTATCAGTATGAAACAAAAATTGTAGGAGTGTCAAGATAAAAATGCCACTACATTTAATATTATAATAATGAATAAATTAAAGGAGAGTGAAAGGTATTTTTCAGTTTACAATGAAGGTACTCAGCCTATTAAATGTAAAGCAGATTAAAAGCTCATCTTTTAACACTGTCCAAGACTTAATTCCATTTGGGAATGACCCTTTCCTGCCTAAACTGAGAACTTTTCACAGAGAAAATATTGGTCAAGGATGTTGACTGTATAACAATTGAGCCATATGAGGACATTTGTAGAACCTTGTAGCCGTGTGGTACTGAGACCAGCTTGTTGGCTAGCTGATGCTCATTGTGCACATTTCTTCCCAAATTTGTATTCATTGACCTCATACAGTAGCTTGAAATCAGTCAAGATTGGACTATTTCAACCATGGAAATTGGCATGGGTTACACATCAAAACCTTCTCCTCTTCTTCAAACCTCCCTCCAGGATAGCCGTTATAAATTTATCAGCAATCTACAGCCTGTAACTTATAAAATACCTTGTAGCATCAAGAATTTGCTTTTGCTGTACATTCTGTGCAGTATTTCTAAAATTGCTGAGATTTCTCCTATTGGCAATTCCCTAGCTCTGTGATGTCAGCACAGAAATCTAGAACTCTTGTTTTTGCTTTTGTATTTACTGCATCTAAATTGTTATAGAAATACATTTGGTAAATGAGAGCCATTATCTAATATATGAATTCTAACCTGAAAATTCCATGATTTGTTATCTTCCATAAAATTAGTCATTGTCTTACATAATTGATTCAATCGATTCTGCAATTTTGTGAAGTTAGTTTACAGAAAGAAGAAAACTTTAAAATCAATGTAGTAAATAACTTTCAAGCTACAACTTTATTTCTGATGCGAATAGTTTATGAATATGTATAGAATATTAGAACTGTCTGCATACTTTAAGCATTTTCCTTAAGAAATCAACAACTAATTTAAATGAAAGACACAAATAAAAACAGAAGTAGAAGATAGAGAAAAATTAAAGAAAATAATATGAGAAAATCTAAATAAAATCTGTGTTTATTAAAGTGCTTTGAAATTCAAAAATGTAGTAGCATATTTGATGAACTTTAGTATTTAAATAAAATGTGTTTCATCATTTAAATAAAATTAGTGAAAAATTTTTAATATTTAAATGAAATTAATATAGAATTGATATATCTGTTTTGCGTCAGTTGGTCTTTTTAATATTTATTGAAGGAAAGTTTTACCATTAAAAATGGTGGTTCTCAAAATATAGAAAACACAGACTTACCTGGAAAGCTTTTTAAAACAGTTTCCTGAGTCCCAACCAAAAGTTTCTGGTCCAGGGGTAGACCTTACAAATTGCGTTTCTAAAAAGATGCTATCCCACTATGAGAAAAGCTGCTCTGAAAGTACAAGTTGTCTAAGTACTGATTTTGTCATCATAGCTAACCACCTTGACACTGGCAAGTCACTCAAATCTTTGAAACCTGAATCAAGCCTTTGTCTAATCAATAAACCTCAGCACCTTTTAGAAGTATAATTAAAATCTTATTAAGGTTATTAGTCTCAACTAGTTGATCCACATAATGAAAAACACAAAGAGCTTAGATTTCCTTAAAAAAAATATTTTCTGAAATTCAGTAAGTCAAACATCCATTTTGAATTTACTTTTTCTTATATTATAAAATAATATTCCTATAATGTTAAGATTTCTTCACAAAGTATTTGTCCTTGGAATCAAAGTGCTTGTGTGTGTTGTCAGAAGAAAAACCTGCAGCTATCCAAATTCTAGCAAGAGTTGTGATAATTGGTGATTGGTGAAAAGTAAGCCAAGGTATGCTTGAGAGGTTTTGGCGTCTTCTTTTTTTTTTTTTTAAGTTGAATGTTTATGTTGTGTTTTTACCATTTATTTACTTTTCAAAAACAGTTGTCAACTACTAGTTTGTTTACAAATTTTTTGCATAGCTTGTTATAATAATACATCTATCACAGGACCTTTGTGCCTCAAAAGACAAACATTTAAATATTTTTTACATGTCATTATTCTAAATTTAAGTCAAAATATCAATAAGAAAAGTCACACAACAATAAAAGCAAATATCTATGGAATAGCTCAGACAGGACAATATGTACCAGCTTCTGTCATTTTCTAAAAAGAAGTGTTCTTTCTTCTGTCTGGAGTTACTTTTTCTTAGATAGAATCCCTTACTAACTCCTTAGGTACCTTGCTCCAACAATCTTCTCATTTGAGTAAGTGATCCATACTCTTTTCTTTGATTTCGTATCTACCATTTCTCCTTGACTTACTGCAAGGTGGATCTGTCCTCTACTCTCAAGAAACTATTCTTGCCACTGAAACTATTATGCTAATATCACTAGTGATGTTCCATAAATCCTTTCCACTTACTCTTGGTTTTTTTTTTTTTTTTTTTGAGACAGAGTCGCACTTTGTTGCCCTGGCTAGAGTGAGTGCCATGGCGTCAGCCTAGCTCACAGCAACCTCAGACTCCTGGGCTCAAGCGATCCTACTGCCTCAGCCTCCCAAGTAGCTGGGACTAGAGACATGCGCCACCACGCCCGGCTAATTTTTTCTGTATATTTTTAGCTGTCCAATTAATTTCTTTCTATTTTTGGTAGAGACGGGGTCTTGCTCTTGCTCAGGCTGGTCTTGAACTCCTGAGCTCAAACAATCCACCTGTCTCGGCCTCCCAGAGTGCTAGGATTACAGGCGTGAGCCACTGCGCCTGGCCTCCACTTACTCTTTATATGACTAATCTCTGCAAAACATTTGATACTGTTCACCAATTCATTTATTCAAATTCTTTATGCCTTTGCTTTTCCTGGTATCATTTTCCTCTCTCAATTAAGATATATTCCTTTTCAACTTATCTTCATCTCTTTTATTCATCAACTCCTTGGCAACTTTATACTTCTGGGGTCCATCTTTAGTCAGAGGTTATTCACAAACTCTTAATTAATCCCATGGTTTTAATGTTCATCTATAAATGAATGATTTTCAAATTGTATCTCCATCCCAGATTGCTCTTCTGAGCTTTACTTATGTATGCAAATACCTCCTTGAATTCTTTCTTTTCATGAAAATATATGTAAAAATGGAATTAATTCTTTTCACCCAAACTAGTTTTCTTTCTACATCCATATATTAGTATACTAAAGACTCCAATATGTTATTTCCTATCTCCATATTCACTTCTCAGAAAACTTGTCCAAATCTCTTTTTAGAGTCTGGCTCCTATGGCTTTTTGGTGAGCAGACTGCATTATTCCATGCGAATCACAGTAAAAATGAACAGTGTAATCTCTTCTCTGGTGTTTGAAGTTGGGGCATAGACAGAATGTGGTGTTAGTAGCGGGAGCTGAATTAGGTAAAGTTATGTGAGATGATCGTATATGGGCCATGTTTTCTAATGATGGAGTAGGAAAAATTCTGATCTGAAGAAAAAGGTTAAAAAACCCATATGAAAGGAGCAGCAGAAATGAGACACTGTGCTATTCTAGAAATGGAAAAGATGCAGAAATTAGTTGCTTTGTTTCCCCACATCTCTTTAGTTCTTCTGTACATCCTTTTATTTTTGAGTTACCAGAGACAGTTCCATACAGTCCCAGTAAATTCTGATTGAGATACCTGGAAGTCAACCTACTTTATTCTAACAGTAAACTATAATAATTAGCGATTAGTCCCTCTAAATACTAACTCCTCATCAACTCTTGAATCACATCTTTTCACTCAATTAAGCTCTTATTTCTCACCTAATCTCCTGTAATTTTCCTTTAGGGAGTATTTTTTTTTCATTCATCCTCAGTCATCCCTCCATCTTTCATACTGGTACAGGACCAATCCTTAGGCAACAGAAATTCATGTCTACTATTCTGCATCATTTACTAGTTCCCTGCTGACTATCAGATGAGGTGAAGTCACTTGCAAAGCATGTAAAACACTCTATGTCCAGAACCAGGCCAGCCTCAGATTATCCTGAGAGTTTATTGTTTTGTTCCTTTGTATTTGGCTCATGTCATTCTTGCTGCCTAAAATATCCTTCTCTATCTTGCTGCCTGCATCATTACTACTTATCTTTCCCAATCCTGCTCAAGTGTCTGCTTTTTCATACCTTCCTTGGCCTATCATATAGTTGATTATCACTTTCTTTGGAATACGCACACATATACTCTCACACGCATATACATTATTCTACTCTATTTTATTTACTTACTTAAATGCCTTTCCTTCATTCCAGAATATGACCTCACTATTTATGAAACATTGATTTATTTATTCTGATCTACCTAAACTCATAAAGTTATAGGCATAATCCAAGGTAGAGCTAGGTTTCAGGATTCTAATGAATGACCACTGGGCTATGTTTTAATCCAAAATCTAATTCACTTCCTCTTCAAGAAAAAGTATAATTTTAGAATTATAATAATTCACACTACACCTCATTTAAATGTCAAGAAACTCATAAATTCCAAGTCTTATTTATATTAATTATTCATAGCACTTCAAACTGTGATACATATTATTGTTTCCTTAGAACTGTAATTTACCTTTTCCTCCTCAAATTCCATAAGTATTTTTTAAACTAACTTCTTTTCTGTAAATGTGGGTGAATCTCTCCTCTTTACAACAAGGAATCTTATGAATATGTTTGGAAAGCAAAGAGAAGGAGACAGTGTAGTCTACTTGACTTATTCCTTTCTCTGCTTCTCTACGTAAAGCATGGGAAAGTTAATCTACAGTCTTTGGACATCAGGTTTTTTCCTTTAAATTTAAAAATAGTAGTTGAAATACCCAATCTATAAATTTCTTTCTAACTTTAAATTTTTGTTCTTGGGAAATCCAAGCATTTCCAAACATGAATAAAAGGAATAATTTGTAAAGTAATTGTTACCAATCAGCAAGTGGTTATATTACTATTTGAAAGCATATATTACTGTTATATAGTATAAATTAAAAATATATTAATCACGCATTTCTTTGACAGACCTGGAGCAGTTACTATCTGCAAAGGTTTCCATGGCAGGCACAAAAGGAAAGTGTCCTCACGCTTTCTGTTTGATTGTGACTATGAATGAGGAAATACAGGAATTTCAGAAACATGGGGGGGAGGGATAATTTTCACAACTCAGAAATAACCTTGTAAACAGAAAAAAGCTTGTTTTATTCCAATAAATAATCTAAAATTTGAATTAAAATATATTTAAAGACTACTTTTCCCCTTCCAAGGCTGCAAATGTCACAAAATATTTTGATTACAGTAACATACATATAAAAGAATACGTGTTATATATTGAATTAATGATAAATATCAATTCTTTGATTATAATTTTGAGTAAATTAGAGATATAGTGCAACTTAATGTCAGATTTGATAAAATACTTATTCAGCTGGAGTTAAGCTTAATAGATTGTATTACAAGAATGTTTCATTGTAAGTTCATATTTATAAAGCCTGCAACAAAGACCGTGCCAGTAACAGAAAATGGAGCATATCATCAATTGTTTTTTCATCATGATTGCTAAATATAAAATAATTATTACTATCTTGGATTGCAGTTTCTCAAAGTCAGTTATTTTGTTTGCCCATTATACTGTTATTAGCTTAGAAGAATAAATCAAAAACATATTTTTAAAATAAACTTGCTATATCCCCATTGAACAACCTCTTTCATGTAAATTTTATGTACATAGCCATATGGCTCTATTTTATATTAAAACGAAAGAGGAGAAATTCAGGTGTTTGAAATCATACACAAAAGAAGGTTAAAACAAAGTCTGGCACATTATCTTATACATTGTAACACTTAAGAGATGAAAGAACTAAACATAAAGTTAGGAAAGACAAAAAACAAAAATAAAGGAAGTCTTTGCACTCACTATAATAAAAAGTTATCACCTTACTTAAATGTGTTCTACCTGGAATATGACACCCTAAATTTGCAGACTGTCCTCAAAGTTTAATAGCTTTCTTCAAATCTAGGGTTTGTTCTCTTGGGCTACACTTATTACTACTGCTTTTCAATTTGAGTATTTGCTTCTTAATGCACACCATGGCACAGATGCATTGCAGTGTAGGGATGAAGGCAAAGTTTTCCCTTTGCCCTCAGAAGGTTGGCTGAAAAATCAACTCACGAAAGGCAGATTAATTGGAAAAAGGGCATACAAAATTTATTAATGTGTACATGGGAGCTTTTAGAATGAAGACACTAAGAAACAGGGGAAATTGTTTAATTTTATGCTAATGTTTCAGAAAGTATATATAGCCATGTAGAAATATGATTGGACAAAATGGGTATGATTTAATGCTAATAGACTGAGCAGGGAAACCCAACAAAGCCTGTGTAGATTCTTCTTGGCATATCTGAGCATACATTCCTTCCTTCTGGATGGGGGCAGGACCCTCTCTGAAATGGGAGTCTTATGACCTACAGTCAAACAAGGTAAGTCAGAGGTCAGATAATTTCTTTATGGACAATTTTTACACAGAAAGGAGGAGGGAAAATTAGAGTAATATTTTTAGGTTTTATGGCTAGCGTTAGGGAAAAGGAGTTCTGGTTTTTATGACTAGACACTGCAGAATGGGACTGAGAGACAGAAGTGCAAGAGGGCAGAGAAACACTTTTGCTTCTGAGGCCTTCATTTTAGGGTATTGTTTTCTGAGTCCCAACAACCCCAAAGGAAAAAAAAAACAGCAAATGAACCCCAGTGAGAGAGATTTTGTACCAAAAATCAAAGCAAAATACAGTAAAGTAACCATAAATTTATAGATTCCAAAAAACAGAAAAATATATTCAAGAAAAGTAAAATTAGCTTTCAAAGAGTAGCTGCCACTTGAACTGAACATTTACTATATGAATGTAAAATTATCTTGCATATTTTTACAAAGAAGAATGTTTCACATTTACATAAACTAGTCTAGGTATGACTGTTCTACACATTTTGTTTTCCTTCTTTAACATTTTAAGTTTCACCGTAAGTTTCCACTGGAGCATTTTCTGCAAAAGTTTCCAGAAATCTCTTTCATAACTATTCAAAGACATACTGGCCTAGTTCTCCAGTTCCAAGAGTAGGCATTCCTGTGTTTGCCTGTTTGGTGTTGGAAAACATGCATACATTTTGCTATAAAAGGATATTCTCTTACCAAGGATAAATCAGAAGTTATTAAGTAACAAAAGCAGGAAAGAGGATATAGCTGCATAGTGTAAAGATAGAAAGCAATAAGCAGAAATGAGTTTAGGAGGCCAAGAAATCCATCTCATAACTCATGGGCAATTTTCTAAATGAATGAGTGGAGTAATACTGAATCCAGTCAAGGTTTCAAATATGAGGTCACAGAAAAGACACTGTCTTATTCTAGTTCTCTGCCTCAAACAAGTGTCTGCCTAAAAATTAGTAAAATTTTTACTTTTTATATTATTAGCATTTTCACATTTAAGACAAAGTTAAGATTTAAAACTGCATTTCACCATTCACTAAATTGAAAAAAAAACTCATTAAAATGTTAAAAGATGAATTATATGTGCTTGGGGGTGTGTGCATGTTTTAGACAATTCTACTTGTTTTTCTTATAAACCACCCATTTGTCCACATCTTATTAAAAGGGGATAAAATAAACATCTCTGTGGAATATAAAACAATGCTTTTGAAAATAGAGAATTAGCGTTTGAAGTTAAAAAGTAAAAAGCATTCCTAGACAACATATAGAGACTTGTTTATGCGGTTCTCAATAGTTATTACCTTACAATTTGCCTTTATTCTTTGCTTTCACCTCTTTTTGTTCCTTTCCTGATGTAGTGCCCCTTTTGGCATGAAAGAAAACTGGAGAACAAGAATATATCTTAGTTGATGGAATCAATATCAGGAAGTACATAATCCTGAAACATACTGTTTATGAAAATGAATGAGTGAATAAATAAATGCATAACTTTAATGCCAATATTTTCACACTTTTGGTTACATTCTTCAACATAACAGAAAATCAGAATAGTCTTGAAAGATTTCTATCAGAAAATGTAGCAAATTCTCAAATTTGTAAAATTATAAAAGCTAACTGTAACCAATGCTGGCCACATATATTTGACAACCATACAGAAAAGAATGCAATCTCATGTAATTTTTCACAATGACTTACCATGCAACTTTTTTTTCATTCCTAAATTCTGTTGATCATAAAACCAATATAAAATATATAATATGTTCCCACAATCAATGCCTTAGTGATAATTTTTCAACAATATACTTTTTGGTTTTAAAAGGTTCTAATTTTATAAAATTACCAAATGTCAAAACATGACAAACAATACACAAAAGAAAATAATATTTTATGTTTTTGCATATCCAAGCAAAAACTAAATATATAACAATAATAGTTTAGATTGATAATTTATTAAGTTAAATTAATAGTTTAATGTTGGCAATAGAGAAGTTCACTTTAAAGGAAGTGGAAGCACTTTATTGAATAGCAATATCATGCAGTTAAAAAAACTATTTAAAACTAATTATATTGTCTACAAATATAAATGTTAATGAGAATTTTAATAAATTGGAGGGAAAATAATTTAACATTTATATTTAATAATGTTTCTATTTTTATTTTCATATTGTCCTACTTTTATTTTCAACATATTTCTTAATTTTTATAACAATTAATGTAATATTTTTTTCCTGTGATGAGTTCTAGCTACCTCAAGAGTGGTGAAGATAAATTATATATAGTAACTAGTCTGAGAGGCAAGGATAAGCTAGATAAAATTCAAGGAAACTCCTTTGATCACTTTATTCTTAAAGTAGTCCTCTTAAAGGGAGGGGTATTTAAGGCATTGGTACAAAACTTCTAAAAAGCATTTTGAGGGTAAATAGTGTCCCAAGAGAGCTACTTGAATATTCAAAATTTTGCTAATTAATACCTCACCAAGATTATAGAGTATTTAATATAAAGGAAAATAAAAATATTAGTAGAATATTTTAGGCATCTTCCTAAGCATTTTATATCAAAAAATTTTTATAAGAAAATTTTCTTGATTAAAAAGTAGATTACTTTGAGAGACTGGGTAATTTGTAATATACTTTCAATGAAATTAGTCATTCACTATACGATTTGAAATAGACTAATGGCAGGAAACAGAAATGATATATATGGAGTACCTTCTTCTACTGGGTAGTTTATAGAGGCAATCATTAAAACCTCTCAACTGACCGCAAATCTAAGTATTCTAAGTATTTCTATTTTAAACTCATAAAATCTAAAGATTCAGGCTACAGTTAAATGATTTCCACAAGTAGCACAGTGAATCTCAGAACCAAGATTTAAACTCAGATCTGTTTTATTCCAAAACTTGGTTGAGTAATACCTTTTGTTGCATCTTGTACTGCAGTAAAGGACTTTATCCAGATATTTCACAGGTTACCTCACAAGGCAATTTGAATGAATGTGGGGAAGCAAACCAAAAACTAGGAGCAACAGAGAAACTATTATTGGAGTTAATAGAAGGTGGTTCCAGAGATCTCACAAAAGAACACAATTGGGCTTGATAACAAGTTGTAGTTGGTGAAATAAAATCAAGATCATAATGTAACAACTTGCTTGTTGGTCTATTAACCTCTACTGGATGGTAAGCTTTATTATGAGGCATAGAGGCCCAGAGAATTATGGTCAGTCTTCTCTCCTCTCTGCCTACTGCAGAACTCTGGCTGTAACAAAGCATTCAATGAATTTCCATGGAATGAACAAAACTACAAGCAGATAAATAAAGGCCATTGTGTGGAGAAAGAAGTTTGGTGGTAAACAGTCACAGAAAGGAATCATTTCATTACAGAAATCATAGGCACTAAGAACTGAGAAATAAATCCAATGGAACTTTAACATCAGGGTAGCCAAAAGACTGCAGTCAGTTAAAGGATAAGGAAGACTATGGATGTGAAGTATGAATAAAAGAATGAACAGTAACCCAATCTTCTCTCTAAAGAGGCCATGATTAAAAGGAGAAAATAAACCAGTAAAGGGATTAGGAAGCAAATTACCTAATCATGCTTTAAAAATCTATGTTTAAAAATAATTGCTCTAAAAGAAATTATCTGCTTTCATGTAGATAAAACTTATTAAACATCATTTATTTCAATGAAAATGCATCTTTAATAAATTAAATTGAAATTAATTTTTAGATCTGAGTCTTTGGGGGCTTGTAAGAAAACCCAATCCTGTGGTCATAACCATGTTAGGGTATGACAGTACTGTCAACTTGTGGTCACTTGCCTGAAATTCAGGGGTAGATTTTGGAGAAAAACATTAGAAAATGGAATTTGTAAAACTAAAATACAAAGCAAAAGTTATGCTATATACTTCTTCATCAGGCTTTTTTTTTTTTTTTTTTTTTTAGACAGAGTCTAACTATTTTTCCCACGCTAGATTTATTTCCAAGGCATAAGCCTAGCTAATAGCAACCACAAAAGACTGTGCTCAATTGATCCTCCTGCCTCAGC
>CAUYSK010096802.1:0-16234 GCA_963575035.1 Avahi laniger | reverse complement strand
CGCCACCATGCCCGGCTAATTTTTTCTATATATTTTTAGCTGTCCAATTAATTTCTTTCTATTTTTGGTAGAGACGGGGTCTCGCTCTTGCTCAGGCTGGTCTCAAACTCCTGAGCTCAAACAATCCGCCTGCCTCGGCCTACCAGAGTGCTAGGATTACAGGCGTGAGCCACCGCACTGGCCCAAATATTTTTAAAGAAAACATACAACACAAGTTAAGTGACATTCTGTAAGCAATGTACTACAACGCTAGGTTACAGGATACCTTGAGATGATGTTGACAGGCATTCAAATTCTCAAATTAATGAAAGTACATAAAATGTATAAAATGTGAATATATTATTAAATGATGCATAATGTACATGATGTATTGTGAAAGTAAAAATATAATTATGCCTATGAACTAGCACTAGATCTAATTGTTTTCTAAAGGTGTAAATTTTCTGAATATTGTTTTTCATCTATATTTCCCACTTTATATCTTCTGACACATGCTAAGTAAATAATTTGCATAGCATTTTCCAAAGTAAGTTTTAAATCCCTATTGGAAGAAAACTTATCTGGGGTAAATGACAGGAATAATCTTTTTAATTTACAAAATCTCTTCTAAACTTCAGTATAATAAAATCAGTGCCATGAATTCTACTATGCCTATAAATTTTCAAAATGACGTTTCAGTCACTGACTTTACATGCAAATTTTATTTAACCTAAGAAAAGCCTCAGCTACAGAAGCTACATCGAATTTACTTTAGTAATTTAAAATTTTTCCCACTCTTCTTTCAAAATGAAAACAAATAGAGATTCATGAGTTTTTTAAAATTATTTAATTTATTTTGTTCTTATCTGAAACATTATAAAAGGATTGCCATTTTCATTTAAGGTAAGGGTATATATAATTGCACAAAGACTATACAATTTATTTATCTTGAAGTTATATCCCTTGATGTGTGCCATAAATATGTTTTTATAATCTTATTTAAATGTTATTTAAAAAATTTGTTTTAAAAAATACATAAATATACTAGATGGAAATAATAGAGGTAAAATTTTCCTTTCTTTCTACCTTTGCCTACTTTCTAAATTAAATAAAATATTTTAAATTGTGGACTTTAAAGAGCTTATATTTTTAAATGATTCATAAAACACTATTTTAATTAGAAATAAGAACCTTATCTACCCTGATAGACCTATGGACCTCTCAGAAATAAGTCCCTAAAACATTCTACCTTGAAACTTCAGCCTCAGCCAAAGATGAATAACCTAGCAATAAATCACCAAAAGTTATCACTAGAAATACCTTCAGAAAGCAAGAATAGATAGTACTTTCTGATATGATAGGAGGAAAAATAGTTCCGAAATGTGTATGTGCTCAGTAGCATCAAATTGTGTACATTCTCTGTTTCTCTTTCTATTTGCCCATGAAGAAGAGCTCTAGGGGATGTGGAACCTATGGGGAATTATTTCTGGAACATGTTATGAAATAGGGTAGCTAAAAATTATTTCGCCAGTTGAAGGAGTCTCATACCCTCATCTGGTCAAAAGTTTTAGATAACAAAGTTATTTTTTATAAAGGATTGATTCTAATCATGTCTGAGGACAATAAAATATTAAGAGTAAGTGATGAATGTTGTCATAACAGTTATCAAAATGATCTTAATTTATATTGTTTCTTCGAAAAGGATTTTTTTCTGTACCAACTGCCCTTCATAGTATGAGGTTAGAATTATGATCATAAGATAATCAGACCAATTTTCTTAATGATGAAAGCTTCACTGAAATAGGGGAAATGAAATGAAATAGTTTTCTAATCTCAGGTAGCAAAACCACTACCTGAGCACATCAGCTGACTTGAATAGTAACATTATTAACAAGGAAAAAATACAGGCTAGGTAGAAATAGGTAACCTGAGCCTTCTTTCTTGCCTCTGTAAAATAAAACAATTAGATTCATTCTTGTTTCTAAAGTACTATGAATCTATGATAATCCACTCTTATAACCTGTTTTAGATAAACGCGTGGTATGAGACAGACATCTGACACTTACGTAATCCAGGGATTGGCAATCTCCCTAGGGGTGGATTACTCTCTAATTTCAGGTTTATTTGTGTTAGGCAAAGAATTCAAGTTCTGAAAGATGTATCAGCACATGTAAACACACACAGTAATAATACAGACTATGCCAGTTCCAGTAGTAGGTTAACCCTTCTTTGACAAATTCAGAATTCATATAATGAGTCCAACGAGGTGTCACCAATGCAAAGGGTTAGTTTTATTGACAGGGTCTCCATACCACAGGAGGTGTGAAAGAATACTTTGTTAACATCTTGCTTATAAGCTGTGTAGTCAAGATAATTAATCATTGTTTTTGTGGAATGAGAAGATTTAATTAGTCCAGGACATTTAGAAACTATTAATAAAAGTTTAAATATTAATCAATCTTATAGCTGTTGTTAACTGGTTCACTAATACATTATGATGGCATTTATTAATGATACAAATTAATGATATTTTTGGTATAAATGGTATAAATTAATGAAACAATATTTTTTAAAAACATGATTATAACCTTTGAAAAAATAATATTCATCAAATATGAAGGTCATTAAAATGTCATGATAGCAGTGCACAAATTCTATTATCGTTCTTCTAGTTTTCAGTGCATCAAACTACATCTCATTATTAATTGAAAGATTTTAGTATTTCGATCTATTAATGTACTCATATAAATTTACCTGTCTAGACTTAAAATAAAAAGCTTTTTATAGCAGAGGTTTTTGATAAAAAGAGCTATTTTAAATTAAACTTTTTAAATAGCAAATTCATTTATATCATGGTTATTTCTTTAAAAGGTATCTTGTTTTAGTCCTTTTCCTATAAAGATCTATTTTTAAAATACCACAGTGAGGAGAAATAGAATCCTCCCACTACCGTTCCCATTTTCATAAATTTGGTATTTTTGTGAAAAAGATGAAATACTTTACATACCAAAAAAGCTTTTGAACTTAGTGTGTTTTTAAAAAGTTCCATTAAAATTATGCTTGTTTTTCTTTAGAAAAATATCCTCCCCTTCCAAAAAATAGCCGAGAACGAGAGTAACTACTAAATAAAAGTAACTTCAAAAAACTTTCAGAATGTGAAATGAGAGTGGTGTTTCCTATTAGTAAACACCAGGCTTCTAAAAATAAAATAAAATAAAGCACATTCCAAAACATACTTTCACTTTGTGACGATCATTTAATTTCAGGATAGGCAATGCCTCTTTTTAAAATAAGTATAATCTCTGGACTCTTGTCCAACTATTTTGACTCTCTGCCAAAAGTTCTGAGAGCAATATCTTTACTTAAGATTAGTGAATAATGTCATCTCATTGAACTCTTCAGTCTTGGTCAGCAAACCATTTTACAAAATGTGAGAAGCAATCATGATACAAAATATATTAGGATATTTCAGTGAAATTCTAAGAGAAAACTGATGCACAAATATACACGCAGTAAATTAATAGATATTTAATAATAACAAAATAGCTTATGAAACCTGTTAATATAGTCTATCTCAAAGGGCTCTCAATATAAAGCTGTTTGCTTATGTTATTAAAATATAATTTATATCAATTAAATATATTTTCACTACTGCTGAGGGAGCATTTTTTTTCCAGGAAAGGAATGTCCCTTAGTAATTGGATGGCCTTGTACAGAGAATATTGTTATTTCAAAAAATAATTTTCACAAAAAGTTTTTCAGTGTAAAAATAAGATAATCCTCAGAAGTCAAGCATTTTGAACACAGGATAATTCTTTTACTAGGTTGCCATTGTCTAAAATTCCTAAAGGCTTATTCTTCTTTAGCAATGCACAAGTTTGACGGACAATGATCGCTTTTTACCCCTTTCCCCTAATACTGGGATGAAACTTTGGCTTCTATTGACTAGGGATAAAGAGTGAAGAAAAGATTTAAAAGTCTAAATATGACGTTCAGGGACATTTGTGAATGAAAGTGTTATCTATGACTAAATGATATACTAGCATAAATGAATAGCAGCATAAACATAAGTTATCTCTCTCTATCGTTGCTCTATTATTATATATTCATTATTTGTGTTTTAACATGTGTTATAAAGAACCTTGTAGAGAGAACATTTCTCTTTTGTGTATGACCACTGATGGATTAGAAATAGTTAAAAATTCTACCTATATTTGCAAAGCTAAAGTGTTTCATCAGACTTCCAAGAGTGACACAAAGTTGTGACCTCTCCATCATGCTTGGTCTGACCATCTTATAATCATGATTACAATGTCATACTATGATATTTCTCATCAGTAAGAGATGGGGCCAGCTCTGCTTGTCGTGTATCATCAATATGGGTACATATTTTTCAATTTGGCAGAAAAGGGATTTTCTAGATACATTTGAATAATATTAAATTAATGGAAATCTTTGAATGAAGTGAATAAGGAACGAATTGTTCCTTTTCAAATAGGTATATGCATTATACTGGTCCACTTCTTGAAAGGACCCTAAAGAAAAATTTAGGATGAAGATTATTATACAAAGATTGTTATAGGGTTTCAGAGCCATCAAGAAAAGGTATTGGGTCTGGGGGCAAGGAATGGAGAGGTGGATGAGGAAGAGACAGACATCTCTAAATGAAATGTAGATTTCTTTTTATTTTTCCTGGGTAAATAAAAAACAAGTTTATTTCAATGAAGAATGTAAGGAGCCCTTACTATGAAACATAAGCATCAGAAAGCTCATGAAATAATCTTTAAAGAGAAAGAAAAATAATTGTATTTCCAAGACAATCCCATTTTTCTGAACTTTAAAAACTTAAAAATAACAGCATATTAAACAATATAAAAAACACATTTACATATGGAAACGTCATCTAGAAATGTCAATATAAATGTGTTACCACCCTTCAATTATAGATACTACGTAGTCCAATTTTATAAAAGATTCAGTTTCTACCTAAAATAGTACTACTGACTTTAAAAATATATCTAAAAAGTTGGCAGAAAAATGGTAGATTTTAGTCACCAGTTAAATCTCAATCATAGCATTTTAAAGGTATTCATTTAGCTTTCTTCAATTAGTGCTTTTCATATACTTCTTTGTGGTTCCAGGTATTCATTTCTTGTTCAATTTATTAAAAAAGAAAACTGTTAGCCTAATAGATGAATTTTCTGATCTTTAAATCCTTTCTCTGAATGCAGGGTAATTATATATTAATGGCATGCATACATTTTAAGTAATTGAATTTTTATAGGTGGCAAAATTTGATTAAAAATAAATCTCAAAATTGTTTAGCTACTCAAGATGAAAAATAAAATCCTCCTAGAAATTAATATAAGGATTCCATGTATCTGTCCCTTACCTCGTCTTTATTGAATGCATTTTATTTGTTTCTATTTTTGTGTCATTGCTGGCCATGCAAATGTGTATTTGAAGCTCATGTTTATGGAAAGGAGAATATAGTTAACAGAAAGCAGACAGGCTTTTATTTAACAATAAAAAGCTCTAATATATTCGAACAGGTTACAAAAACATTAAGGTTAGTCCCTTCCCTCAGAGGTTTACACTACAGAAAGAAGAGGACTGACTACCAAGATTTGCTAATCTTAAAATCAGATTACCAAAATCCCTGAGATTTTGCAAAAGAGTATTTTGCATATTAATCTGGGAGGTAACAGACAAACCAGGGAAAACATCATTAAAGGAGGAATAGCCACACTTACTTCCTCTCTTTGGAGCTAGGGGTTAGAAATCATAACTTGAGCCCCCTCTATCCTTTTGTTTGTTTCAGTGTTACTTCCTGCTACCTACTCTTCGTCAAATTCAGTATATAAGTATTCAACTCTAACTACATCTTTGTGGCTTCATTTCCTTATGAAGTCTCCTATGTCATGTAAATCTTGTGTTCAATAAACTTGCATGCTTTTCTTCTGTTGGTCTGTCTTATATAAATTTAATCCTCAGGCGGAACCAGAAAAAATACCCTGAGAGGATAGAGGGAAAATGTTTCCTACCTTGTGGCATATATTACTCACTTAATAAAGTGCTTTTAATCCTGACATAATTTAACCTACCTACCAATCTCATACATATTTTTCTTCTGGAGATTTTTTTTTCTTTAGGTTTCATTCGTGGCAAGATAATTAAGAAACTTTATGGGCATTAGAAGTGGCTTTAGACCTGGTGATTAATTACTGTCTATTCGAAGAGAAAATAATCTTCTTTCTGTTATTTTGGTCATATAATTCTGTTTAATTGCTCCATGCTTCCAAATTAAAGTAAATAAATTGTAATGAAAATTGTCCAATTGTAAAATCAAGTAAAATAGGTATACTCTTTGTAATATGCAGGTATAGATCAGTATATTCATATTCAAAAGTTATGAATTTAGTGTGAGTTAGCCATTAAGAACCAAGAAAACATTATCCTAGAACTTAAATTTTACGGATTTGGAGATGACATCAGATCCTTAAGGAGGCTGATGGGACAAGCTCTGAGCTAGGAGTAAAGATCTAGATTCTAGTTTTGTGAGCTTGAGCAAGCCTCTTACTCTTTTTAGGGCATAATTTCCTCGTCTATAAACATCTATTATGCATTATGTACAAGCTATTATATTTAGGAATACAGCTATGAGTATGAAATGGCTTCTGCTTTCACGGAGCTTACATTCTAGTTGAGTGTGATTTTCTCACTTGATAATTTCCAAGGTCGTCTTGACTTTCAAAATTCTGGGGTACTAATGTTCTTTAAGATTGCCAAGGAAAAGAAAAGCATATATCAACTGCACATTAAGTATGAAATGAAAAAAGGAGGGACATAGTCAATCTAGCCCCTTTTCACAGAAAGGACTCAACTCACAATTGTTCACACAGTGAATGTCACTAAGAGTCTAACTCTGTGTTTCCAATCTGTGGTTTAGCAGGCTTGTTTTTCCAACCTTTTTTCTGCCTCGTATTTTTATTGTTGTTTTTATTTTTAATTTTTTTCTTTAGAAAACTCTTGTGGAAGTCCAAGAGTAGATCTTGTTTATGGTTGAATATAAACCCTTCTGATTGTCACATTACTTAGGCAGTAAGAAGAGTTTATTAGCTATAGCTCTTCTATATACATAATTACATAACAATGAAATGTCTTAAAGCTAACAGTTTCAAAGTGATATTTAGGTAGCTGAGAAACTAAATGAGGTGAGGGAGTTGAAAATTCCTATATCTTTTCAAATGTTACCTAGACCAAAATGTATAATATCCCTAAAATCTATGATACTTTACAGCTTGCAAAGTGCTTTCCCATTCATTATTTCATTTGAGCCTCACAAGATCATGATTACTAGAATCCAAAACAGGTGGAGAAAAGCAATGTAAATGCCATCTTTCCTATTCAATAATTAGTCTTGAGGCTCTGTTCATCTCCCAGAATGGTCTAGCAGCTAATCTCCAATACCACTGCAACACTGGAGCTTGCTTTTCTCCATCTTGTCTCCACCCTAACTACAGAATCAACATCAACATTTTGTAGTTTTGTCTATTATTTTTTTTTTTCAGTTTGAGTTAGGAACATGGAAGTAAGAATATAGGTGGGAGGGTTGACGGAATTTGTTGGTGGTTAGTTTGATCTTTTTTTTTTTTTTTTTTTTTTTGACAATGTGTGCTTATGTTGCCCAGGCTTGTCTTAAACTCCTGGGCTCAAGTGACTTTCCCCACCCCCATCCCCATCCCTGCCTCAGCCTCCAGAGTAGCTGGGACTACAGCACATGCCACTGTGCCTGGCTAATGAACCTTTTAATTTAGATCTGTTTCACATCAATCTTTCTAAACGTGTGTGTGTGTGTGTGTGTGTGTGTGAGAGAGAGAGAGAGAGAGAATATGAGGTCACAAGATATCTTCTCAAGCACATACTATCTGATCAACCTTTATTGTTTATTGCATGTGAAGAGGAAGAAGCATTCTGCCCATACTTTAGAGTCTATTTACCTTGATTTATGCTGGGCTCTAAAAATAATTCAAAACACAGGAAAAAGGAGAGGAGAGTAGCCAAAGCTTCTGGTTCAAAAGTAATTTTATATTGTAAAATGGCATTGTTTCAAAGCAGTGCTGAATGACCTTATCTATCATAAGAGCTCCAGAAAACAGGAAAAAAAAGAATGCTTTAGGTTATGACACCTATTTTTTTAGCCATGGCATTAGACAATCATTTTGATGATCTGGCAAGGCATAGAAGGGGAAAATGGTGACATTAAAAATGGACATAATAATATTTTCTTTTCTCCCAACCTTGAGTACATAGGACTAGGACTAGTTGAGCTCTCTTACGTTCTGTTTGAGTAGGCAGAAAATAATTGCAAAATTCTTAGTCTGTTTATAATTATCATTCTTTTTTCCTTTATTGACAAGTACTTAAGATTGTTTACATACCATAAAGGCCAGTGTGATTTATTATTAATCAGGAATTACTGTCTGAGCTCTTCAATTTTGAAAATTGCCAAGTCTTACAGTGTTTCAAAATACAAGGCTTTATTTTGTCATTAAGAAGCTGATGACTAAAAAATAGAGTTTTAAATTCTGTCCAGCATGCTGTTTCATTGTACTATGGTTAAAATGCCAGTAAGTGCTTCATTATCTTCTAGAGCTGAACATTTTCTTGTAGTTACCTGGAGTCTGCCCTTTAAGGAGAAGAAAGAACAACTAATACTTCATTGAGATGTTATACACTAGTAGTTTTCCCAGATAATTTAAGCTTAAGAATTAGATCATCAAAATGTCTCCGAATCTATCCTCTCCTTTCAACCTAGGCCCCCATCAACTTTCATCTGGACTATTCCAACAGTCTCCACATATTTCTTCTTGCCTCTAGACTCTTACTCCAGTTCTCAACATTGCCACCATGGTTTACTTCCTACGTGAGATACAATCATATTGTCCACAGCTCAACAGATCTATATTGACCACAGAGTAAAGTCCCAACTCTTCAGCCCTTCACAAAATTTTCACAGCCTACTTCTCATTTCCCTCTTCAACACTGGCTCTGCAAACACATAACAAATGCACACATGCACACACATCCAACAAGAATCATTATATTCCTTGAACATGTCAGGCACTTTTATGCCTCTATGCAACCAAATGCAATTGCTCATGATATGGATTCAATTAAGGAGTTTGATCACTGAACTGGAAGAGGATTTCAAGTAAGCAAATCTCCCTTTTCTTCTATTCCTTGAATTTCACAGGCACCCACTCAGGCCACCTGTTATCTGAATAGTTTTTAGCTCAAACACAAATAATTCCAGAGTGGCCTTTTGATGGTTTTCTAAGGATTAAAAAAAATACTTTGTGCAGAGCATGTTCATTCTGATCTAAAAGCAACAAAACAAAACAAAAAAACCCATAGAAGCAAAATGGTATCATAGGGAAATAATAACATTATTTGAGCCCTTTTTTCTGAGATGTGGTTTTCCACATTCTAATTTAAAAACTCTGACGAGTCATTCTTTCAACAATTAATAAATCCCTGTGAAAGGAAAAAAAATCCATATTGCAATTCAAAACTTGTAACTCTTACAGATCACAATGAATTCTTCCTTTCTAAATAAATGTTTCAGTGTGCATAAAAATGGAAACATTTTGTAGCCCAAATGATATTTTTGCATTCCTCTTCAAAAATGGGTCTTTTCTTACCTCAGAAAGCTGAAGGAGAACACATTTCCCTTTTCAGCATGGAATAATGGCTGTGGATAATTGAAGGTAATTATATCACAAGATTAAGGAGAATTTTGAATGCTGGAGAGGAAGCTTTTTTTACTTAGTCATTTTGCTAGATTAGTCAATTTCATGTATTGGGATTTTTTTTTCTCTGTATGTGTTAGAAACCTAAAGACAAAATTTACAATTGTAGGAAATGATTTTCAGGATTGATACTTACCTACTCAATATTAGACGTGGTTATCAAAAATACCACTTAAAAACTTTTAAAATCTCTCAATATTGCAATAATTCTTCATGTTTTTTGCCAACTGCAATTGCTTTGGATTTTTGTTTAATGACACAATCAAGATGTCAGGGCTTCAGCTATCTCTATGTCTAGCATCTTGGGAAGCTACAGCAACTATTTCAGGTCATCACATATTATATAATGAGTTATGATTTCACTGGGCTACAACAAGCCCCAGAGAAATAAAAGGAATAATATAAATACCAAAGGTACCTAATTTGGAAATGTCAAGGACAGAACATAAAATAACCTTTCAACAAGCAAGTGTTAGACTAAGTATAACACATTAAGAAAAATTGAAACTGCACCATTCCAGAGGTCCCTTTCTTCTCTCATGAGCCCATGAATATAGATTAGTAACCTCTTTGGTATCCCTTGGAATTCTTCTATTGATGAAAATGACAGATTAGATCTTTGAATAAAAACCTGAACAGGTTTTTTAACTTGGAGTTAAAGTTAAAAAACTTGGAGTTGAAGTTAAAAAACAAAGAGCTACCCAGAACTCCTATTGCCATACTGTTCCAATTAGCCAAATAGGATTGTGTTGAGTTTTCTTGTCCAATTTTTATAACAAGGAATACGTTTGTACTTATATGCATATAACCCTTTAACCTGGCCAACTGCAGATGTAATAAATAATGTAGAACAGTTGCTGCTGAACATGTAAGTTTTCTTGTAATTATGCCACTATATTTATTATACTACATCTATGTTGAGGAATATGTTAATGTAATATTTACAAATCCTCTAGCTTGCTTGTTTTGTAGGCTCAGTGCAAGACAAAATGGCTGCAACTGGCCCACTGCCTGAGATATTTAACTCTAATCAAACTAACTATAGTTCCCTATTTCTTTGAAGTTTAGATAAATAAGATTTTGCAATCAGAGACCATTGTGAACATACAAATAGTAGGAAACTATAAAAAAGGTTCGAAGATTCTTCACCTTCCTAGACCATATGATGAATATAGTATCAAGAAAATTGGTACACAGTAGAGTTTAAAGTCAGAAAACATGGGTTCTAGAACCATCTCTTCTTTTAATACACCTATGATGTTAGGCAAGACACTCCCCTATAACTTAATTACCCATTTGTCGAGTGGATATAACTATCCTACATACTTGGAACGATTATTGAGAGGCTTAAATGAAATAATAGATGTTATAATTTTTTAAGACACTATGAAATATAAAGTATCTTATCATGGCATGCATTTTGACTTAAGGGCATTGATCAGCCTTTATTACATACCACAATTACATTGTTTCAAAGTTTTAGATACACGATTTGGGAAAATACAGGCAGAACCACAATGAAAAACTTGTCTGAAGTGGGGGAAAAGATAAGGAAAAGAGGTACCAGAAGATACATTTTTCCTTTTTTTCCTATTACAGCTTAGAAAAAAAATAAATTCTTGAAAATAACTCACTCTTTCAAAGTCACTGCTATGAGGTCAGAAGTTTCCCTAAAAAAGTTTCTCTTTAACATGAGAAATGGTAGCTACGAAGTGTTTCAAATTCTAACATTTAGCCTGTTATTGTTGCCATAGAAACACACTTTAGACACTAGATAAAATGAACCATATGTCATTCATTTTATTCCTGAGGATTTTCTTAGTAGAATATCCTAGAAAATTAGACTATAAAATAGGCAGAAAGATATGTTATGAAGCTCTTTGCTGGGCTGTGATTGCAGTCTGGACCTTGTTTAACCAACAAACACATTTGTTCATGAGTTAAAAAGTGCCCCTGCACTGCCTTGAGACATGGTCTTTGGAAAAGCACACCTGCTCAGAACAGAACTGATGTCTTCCCTACTGTCCATAACAAGCTTAGGAGTTCAAAGATTCATCAAGCACAGCCTTCAAGTGCCATTGGCTGATGTGTTTTCTTATTGGACTATATTATAATAATATATATTATTAATGTGGATATTTTGAGAGATTTGGAGATGAAAAATTTGTTATAGAAATAGAATTTTGGTTCCTTTCAGTATTAGCAGTAAAGAAGTTTCTAATGTTTTAAAATACCACTTATTATTTCCACTACTCATAAATAATATACATATTTAATGTATAAAATATAAAAAAGGAAAAAGGAAAAAGCTTAACAAACTTCCAGGTGATTTTAACACCCATATATAAGTACTTTTTATATATATTCATGTAGCTAAAGTCAAATATATAATTTTGTGTCGATATTTTTCAATTAATCTAGAGGTCTTTCATTTAAAATAAGACTTCACATTACCATATGATGCCAGATATACTGCAACAAGAGAAGTAGGATTTAAGAATATCAAATGCCAAATGATACATACCTTTCTTCTTTTCTGATTTTATTTGAATCCCCTCCCTTAGGAATGGAGATTCTGAGAAAAGGCAGCAGCCAAGAGACTTTGCTGACAGTTTATAAGAAGGAAAATTGAATTGCAACAACTTTAGATTTCTTAATCTTATTTTCAAAAATCTAGGTTAGTTTAGCTTAATATCATATACGTTTAATTTATTAATTCACATCCTTACCATCAAATCCATTGACAATATCATAGAAAAATAAAGATTAAATGAAGTTTAAAATAACAAATTTAATAATTTAGTGAAATAATTTACTTTTTATTGGTTTTCTTTTCTGGAAAGTTATTATTCACTGTCAGGTTCACCCCAAACTGAAGTTAACTTCTAGTTATTAAAGTGAGGTAGAGTGTGTTATTTCTTCAGGCCAATTAGAGTTCTTTGGCAACCTTAAGAGTTATTATATAGCTTTCGAGTTTGTCTATTTGACAACTGGGAAAGAGCTTTTGCCCCAAAAAAGTCTGGCTAGCTGATGGAGAATTGTAGAATCTTAAGGTCTAATTACACATGGGAAAGGTGAACTTTAACTAAATCCTGCTGGTCTTAAAGATGCAATCAGATGAGCTTCTAGATCCACATTAGTCTTCTTATGGTTAAATTAAGATAACCTTCCTTCATAGCTGTGCTATTTTTTAATAATGAAAATTTAAAGCAGGAAACACTGACCAAGCAATCTAGTTAAGAAGAGCAAATTGTAATATACTCTAACAATCTGAATTTCTGCATATTAACTTGTATACATGTATACATATTAACATGTATACATGGCTGCTATATTTTCCAAAGTTACATTTGAAACTCCAGAGAATAAGTGTGCATGCCTTAATTTGAAGTCTTGGTTGTTTATGTGCATTATACATATTGTACACACTTTTTTTATCTTTTCTTTTCTAAGTATTCTTTCCATGGGATGTAGTGCATATTCTTAATGCAGATTTAGCTGTAGCAATTTTAGAGGTAGATGTGTTATTATTATTATTTAATTTAATCCTTATATCAAAGCTATTATCCCCATTTTATAGGTAAAGAATACCCCATTTTACAGAGAAACCAAATAAATTTCCTAAGTCATATAGCTAGCATATTCCTTTTAAAAACTAATTTTGCATAAGTAAATGTTTACATGTGAATTTATTTAATCCAAGAATGATATTGAAATACTTAAGTGATTTTATCCAAGAGGTATGAGATATTATTTTATGTCATATTTCAGATAAACTTTAGTTTCACAGTCCAAGTTACTCCACTTTTCAGATTTAACACTTCTCTCCTATAAAGGTAAATGCTCCTGATGTGCTTTTCTTCTTATTTATTTCTTATATGCTTATATCTAACAGAATCTCAAGAGTTTTTGATACATATGAATATAAATCACAGTGACCTTTTTCATTTCTGTAATTGAGAAAGAAGGAGAAGATAAATGTTAGGGAACTGTCATTATTCATTTTCTATGAACAGGTTCTATGAGAAGTGCATATTAGACTCATGCTTAAGTATGTTGTAAGTGAATACAACTATCTCTATTTTGAAAGAAAAGATCATAATAGCGTCTGAATATTTTGCATTTACTTTCCAATGAACTGCCAACTGTGAATAATGGTAATGCCTCAGTCAATTACTGTGCATGCCAATTTCTTAAAAATAATAGTCCACATCAATAATGTCAATGGCTACAATATAATAATTCTAATGAAAAAAGAAATATTCTGAAAGTTTTATAGTATTTTAAAAGATTTACACATTAAGGAATATTTTTAAAGTCATCATAGATCAACTTTCCAATGGAAATAAACACCACATTGTTGTGCAATGTCAATCTTAGTGGAAGTAAAAATAGTCAAATTAAAAGTTAAAGCAAATGTCAAGTCCAAATCTTATAGCAAAATGCTAAAACCCAAATCTGAATTTTCAGTCTATTGATTAAAAAATGTAACCAACCAGTAACATAGCAAAATGTTCATTTTAATATTTGTTGAGATTAATAATAATTTTCATATAATTTTGAGACGAGGTATCTGGGATCTGAAAACAAAGCATATAGCTATATATGTCATCACTTTTGTCATTTTAATTAGATGTTCATTTAAATTTATCTAAAATTGCTGAAATTTATTTGTGAGGAGACATCCATAATTTTGGTAGAAAAAAGCATTCTGGGATATTTTTCTTCTGTTCTATATATACTAATGGGCATACATGAAAATTTCAATGTTAATCTCAGTTTGATTTCCTTTGTGTTAAGAACTGTACAGAAACAATTTTGCAAAATGGAAACATATTAGAATGATCATAATTAAAATTATTGATCAGGAATGTTACACAAATCTAATAAATGACATAAGTGTGATGATGAGGCCAGTCCATGGTTTACATGGGATGTCACCATGCACATTTATAAAACCAAGAGAAGATAGTTCACTGAATGTATCCAGTAACTTTAAATAGGAATGAACTTTAAGTCCATTCTTTATTCAGGTCTGTTCTTCAGTTAAATTCATACATTAATTATAGAAAACTACTTTTGTGAGAGAGAATATTTTGCTCCTGAATATGTTTTATTCAGGCAAAATACCTAAAAGCAAACACATGGTCAACTCATAATGACAGTCTATGGGTTTGCTTACAGAGGGTGTTAATCTATCTGCCACAAATTTATAAATTTAATATATCACATAAATTTGAGTTTGGGTAAATATATATTAATTATACACATTGAACTCACACTATTAGATTAGGAAAACCATAAAAAATGTGCTGCTACATGCTCGGCTCAGAAGAAAAAATCAATTCTTTTCAACAGCTTATTTCAGTTGCAATTTGCATTTTGGTTGCAGCCAAATATTAATATGATATTTACATCATTAACAAAGACCAAACACCAAAACGATGATCTTCTGAGCACGAAAAAGAAAACTTTATGGGGTAAATTTCTAAAAGAGTTAACTGAGCTTTGCCACTTATAAGCTGTGTGATCTTGGGCTAATTACTTAACTTCTCTGTGACTATTTACTCATCTTTTAAATGGGGATATTAAAAAAAGTTATTATAAAAGGTTGTTGTATAGAGTCGGTGAAAAATGCATGCAATACTCTTAGAATAATGCTGGGCACATAGTAAGTGTTCAGTGAGCTGTTATCAGCTGTTATCACCTTTTATTTGTTTTCTTTTCAAAGAAAACTTGAAAGAGAAAAAGAATTTTGTTAGGCAAGAATTGAATGGGAAGAATGGAAGTCAGTGCTCTTGATGGTAATAAGCTTAATTTGTTAATGGCCTGATAATTATTATGCTCAATTAAGTCATTCACAATTCATCTGATCATCAAAATTTTAATTAATAGATAAAGGGGGCTTAGTAAGAGTTTGGTTGTTGTTACATAAATCACCAGGGAGGTAGGCTTTATGAAGTTTTCTACTCCAATGAAAAAGATCTAATGTATCAACCTGCTCATTAAAGTAATATTTCACATGCTGAGAAGCCTAATTTATTGCTAGCAAATTGTTATAGTTCCTAGCTTAATTTGTAAGATAAAAGCCAATATATAATTGCTATCATTTTTATCAGTTTTTATGACCTCTTACCTATTAAAATGAACTTTATAAAAGAACCTGTTGATAGAAAATTGACACCCCATTGGCTAGATTGACCAGAATCCAAAGGGAAAGGTCTCTAATAAACTCAATCAAGAATGAAAAAGGAGAAGTCACAACAGATGCCACGGAAATACAAAACATTATTTTCGATTAGTACAAAAACCTTTACGCCCAAAAACTATACAACGAGGAGGAAATGGACAAATTCCTGGAAACATACAACCTCCCTAAGTTCACTCAAGAGGTAACAGAATATCTGAATAGACCAATCTCAAGCTCAGAAATTGGAGCAGCA
>CAUYSK010096800.1:0-12365 GCA_963575035.1 Avahi laniger | reverse complement strand
CCTCGGTGCCTCCCCAAGTTGGCTCTCCACAGCAACTGGCTTCCCCCAGAGTGATGATGATGATGATGATGATGAGAGACGGAAGGAAACCACAGTGCCTTTAACAATCTAGTTTCTACTTTTTTTTTTTTTTTTTTTTTTAGACAGAGTATCACTCTGTTGCCCGGGCTAGAGTGCCGTGGCGTCAGCCTAGCTCACAGCAACCTCAAACTCCTGGGCTCAAGCGATCCTACTGCCTCAGCCTCCCAAGTAGCTGGGACTACAGACATGCACCACCATGCCCGGCTAAGTTTTTCTGTATTTTTAGTTATCCAGCTAATTTCTTTCTAGTTTTAGTAGAGACAGGGTCTCGCTCTTGCTCAGGCTGGTCTCGAACTCCTGACCTTGAGCGATCCGCCCACCTCGGCCTCCCAGAGTGCTAAGATTACAGGTGTGAGCCACCGTGCCCGGCCTAACAACCTAGTTTCTGAAGTTGCACACTGTCATTTCCACTTTCCTTCCATTCATTAGCAGCAGGTCACTAAGTCCAGCCCACACTCAAGGGGAGGATATTAGACTTCCATTTTGAAAGGAGTGCCAAAGAACTTGTGGATTAGTTTTAAACCACCACCGTCGTGACATCACTTGAGCTGCTGAATAAGCCCACACCTGAGGACCCATCTCTGAACTTTTAGATACATGAACTAGCTAATTCCCTTGATTGTTGAAGCCCGTTCGAGCCGGGTTTTCTGATCCGTGCCATTCCCCAAAGAGTGAGTCCGTCTTCCTCACCTCATCCTCCAGAGCTGCCTTGTCTGACCATGCCCCTCGTAAGTGCAGTGGTGGGAGCTGGGCCCAGGCTCCAGGAGAGGAAGGATGGGCCCTTTTCAGCCTTTGGCCCTTTATCCTACAGCAAAGTATGTGCCACTGTCCTGTGAGCACTGGTGGAGCTGGGCTGTGGGAAAAACACGTTGTTCTGTTGATTCATGACCCATCGTATTTACCCTTCCACTGGCCACTCCTGCTAAGACACGACTTTTCCATCCTGGACTTGCCCTAAACATTTGGCAACAATTTCCAAGTCTCTCTGGTTCAGTCCCCTTTTGGGGGGAGGGTATAGAGGAGTCATGTGGCCAAGTGGGAAGGGCTCTGGGTCAGCTTCCACCCTGCCTTGCTGAGTGACCTTGAGCAAGTCCCAGCTCCTCTCTGGGCCTCAGTGTCCTCCTTTCTGAATGCAGAAGGTTGTATTAGCATGTCTGAGGATGCTTTAGGAAGTTCGTAGTTTATTTCTGTCCAGAGGAGACATGAAATTTTAGCAGCAGTCTCACTTCAGGCACACCAGGTCCTGCGTGGTCACTCGCATCTTAGCAGAGATAAATCCTCACGCTCCATGCCCCTCGCCATTCACCATCTCATTTGATCCTCCCAGCAGCCAGTGAGGACGCAGGGCGTGGCCCCGGGGGAAACAGAGGCTCAGAGCAATACACGTATGTGCAAAGAGCTACAGGACAGACCTGGCATCACCGTCGGGACCTGATTAAACAGCAGCTGCCATTCGCTCAGTGCTTTCCACGCACTGTGTGCCAAGTACAAGTACGCTGCATTCTCATGTCAACCCTGATGAGTGGTTACTATAATTATCCCCTTTTACAGATAAGAAAACTGAAGCCTAGCGGGGTAAAGTAACTTAGTCCAGCAAAAGCAAGCAGCGGAGCTGGGATTCAAACCCAGCTTGAATGTCCCCAAGCTCCTCTGTGTTTTCCATCACACTACACTCCCTCTAGGTATTAACAGGAGTTCAAGGATAGGAGGGGGTGGGGAAAAGCTAGGAGTCCAAAGATTTGGGTTCAGGAACAAACACTGAACACTTGCTAGTTCTGTGGCCAGAGGAAATCCTTCATTTCTCTCAGCCTCAGTTTCCTCATCTGTAAAACGGGAATGATTCCCACATGAATTGTGAGGATTGGGAAAAAACATTTTGGATGAGGGCATATATGTGAGCATCCCCTGTGTATCGCAAAGAGTTGTTGAAATGTAAGAGGTCTTTGTTTTTCTTAATCCCAGAGCAGGAGCCGGGGCAGGAAGCAGGCAGGCTGATCAGGGCAGCCAAGTGTCCCTGCCCAAGAGTGACGGTTTCCGTCCCTGGTGTTCATAAAGTCCCCAGGAAAGGAGGAGGCAGGACAGGAGGAAAGGGCAAAGCTCTGGGTCCTTATCTAGAACTTTCCCTCTATGCCAGAGCCCTCCAGGGGAAGAGAAATTTCTGGACTGTCATCACTGAGTTCCAGGCATTCCAGAGGGCTCTGTGGGGAGGAAATTTGTCATCGCCTGACCCAGCATCAGCCAGAGAGAGGCCTGGATGGGTAGGTTGTGCTCCTCCTCCTCAGCCTCTGTCCTGGCCCTGCCCTGGCTTCAACCTCAGCCCCAGGGCCAGCCCCCATAGCCTGTCCTACCAAGAGGAACGCCAGACTCCAGCAGTGCAATGATCGCCCAACCCTACCGAGGGGCAGCTTTGGAAATCAACTGGAATTTGGAGTCAGGAGGCCCAGGCTCTTGTTCTGGTTTTGTCCCTTCTGCTCTCTGGGTATCAGTGACTTCACTTTGGAATAAGGAACATTAACTTTAGGGCACTGACATACGGTGGTTCTAGTGCATAAGACTCATCCTGGGTTTAAATAATAGCCACCTGCGACACCTGTCACAAAGTTGCTCCTCGTTCCTTCTCCCTGGGCTGCAGGAGAAACAGCTTACCCTACACATGCCGCCCTCTCCGCTGCGCTCGGCAGCGCTCCAGCCTTCGTACTCAAGTTATCTGTGTAATTCTGTGTTTCCGGTTCTTCCTGAATTCCAGTTCTTTCTTGTTCCCGATTAGACTGAGAGCTCCTTGAAGACAAGTAACTGGGGCCTGCTAACACCTGTCCTCCCCTCAGAGCCCAGTCTAGAGCTTAGCACAGAGCAGAACCTCAGAGCCGCTCGCTGACTGTGCTGCTGGGACATGGTTGAGGCCCTCGATGAACACTCACTCCATCACCAGTGCCTGCTGGAAAGAGCTCTGGCCACGCAGGGAGGAAATCCAGCTTCTGCTCTTGGCTCCGCTCCACTCAGTCCGGACAACTTTAGGCGAGGCTCTCTGAAAAGCATCTGAGGCTTTTCAAAATGTGCTCGATGGAGGCCAAGTGTGCAATGGATAATCCTAAGTTGGGTGGGGGCTGGCAAGGACCCCCACCCCTGCCCCCAGAGCCGCTTCATTCTTAGCTTTTACCTTTTACACATCGGGATTTCACAAGAGAGAGTTTTGCTTTGTTGTTGTGTTTTTACAGCTTCACTGAGGTAAAACTGCTATACAATAAACTGACGTATTCGACATGTACAGTTTGGTAAGTTCTGTCACAGATACACCAGTGAAACCGTCAGCACAACCAGGATGGCGCACATATCCTTCACCCTTAAAATTTCCTTGTGCCCCTTTTTAATTCCTTTCCACCTCCCATTGCCCAGGAAGCACTGAACTGCTCTCTGTCGCTATATATCAGTTATCATTTTCTCGAATGTTATGTCAATGGAATCAAACAGCATGTACTCTTTTTTGTCTGGCTTCCTTCACTCAGCATAATTATTTTGAGATTCATCTATGTTGGCACATGTATCAATCAACACTTCATTCCTTTTTAATGCTGAATGGCATTCTGTTGTATGATACAGCACAATTGGTTTATCCATCATCCCACTGATGGCAGTTTGTGTTGTCTCCAGTTTTTGTTTTTATTTTTGTTTTTTGTAGAAATGGGGTCTCTCTATGTTGTCCAGGCTGGTCTCGAACTCCTGACCTCAAGTAATCCTCCTGCCTCAGCCTCCCAAAGTGCTGGGAATACAGGCGTGAGCCACCATGCCTGGCCTGTTTCCAGTTTTTAGCTATTACAAATGAAGCTGCTGTGAACATTTGTTCACATGAGATTTTTGTCTGAAGAAGTTGCACTACTACTAAAAAAAAAAGCTGGCCGGGGGGCTGGATAACGCTGTCCCTGAAGTTGCTTTTGGAGGCCTGGAAGCTGTGACGGGCCAAGGTGGGGAGTCAAGGACTAAGGGAACTGCCCTTTTTGAGCTTCTATGGTGCCAAGGGCCTGACCCCGTTCGCTCATGTAATCACAGCGTGTCTGCAAAGCAGGTGCCGTTGTTCTTCCCAGTCTGCAGACAAAGCAGCTGAGGCAGAGAGCAGTGAGTGTAGCTGTGTGATGACACACATCTGGGCGGCGGGAGAGCTGTGACTCAGACCCAGAGTCTGGCGGCCTCTGAGCCCAGGCTCGTGACCACCGCACACTGCAGAGAGAAGCAGCTCCCGCGGCCCCGTGCTTACTTTGACCAGCTGTGTGGCCGGGGTTAATGTGTGCACTGGCTCCCGTCGTGCTGGGCCACAGGACATACCCGGTCAGGCCTGGGAGGCACGATGGGGAGCTGGGGACAGAGGAGCGGCAGGAAGTGAGCCAGTCATGTGACTGATGGGCACCTGATCCCTGGCTGGGCAGCGAAAGAAACAAGGAGCCCCCTCGTCGTGCGGAGATTATGGGGCCTTTCACACACTCTCCGGTCACGTCTGCAGTACCTCTGTGAGGGAGGAATTATCACCTCCATCGTAGATGAGGAAACTGGGGCTCAGGAAGTCCTGTCCAGTTAGGATTCTGTCAGCTTCAAGAGAAAAGCCAGCTGAAAATAGCTTAAAGGATAGACATTGATCTGACAAGAAAACCAAAGCTCTAGGTTTAGGAAGTTCCAGATTGTTAATCCCACCCTCCTGAGGCCCATCCTTTGCACGTGGGCGCGTCCCTTCCTCTCAGTCCCAAGAGGGCTGCAGCGGTTTCAGGGCCCATAGGCCAACAGTGGCATTCGGAGGCAAACGGGGAACCCCCCCTCCCTTGCCGCCCCTTTTAAGAAGGAAGAGAAACTCTCAGTAGCTTCCAGCAGCTTTCCCCTCACTTCTCATTGGCCAGAATTGCCCAAAGCAATCACTTGGTAAGGAAATGTGGCCCAGACTACCAGGATCCGCTCCCTGGGTGGGGCTCTCCTGCAGGCCAAGGGTGCGGAGAGGAGGGCAAACGACAGCCAGGTCTTGCTCAGAAGGAAGAAGGGGTCCACCTCAGAGGAGAAGAGACTTGCCCGAGGCCGCCGACTGGTCAGAGGCGGAGATGACCGCTAAGACATGCCTGGCCTGTTATCCTTCTGATACCCTTACTATCGTGGAGGAGGAAGCTGGGGTTCCTGTTAAATATTATGGAATCTAGAAGCCTCCTTACAAGCCCCACTGCTCTAGTAGGAGTCTGTGTGTGATAATCTTAGCAGCTCCTGTGCTGAACACTTTGTGTGGCAGCCACACGCTGCTGTCTCCATTTTACAGAGGGGGACGCAGAGGCATGGAGAGGCTAAGAAGCTCGCCTGAGGTCACGCGGCCAGAAAGTGCTGCTGCTGGTATTTGAACCTTGTCTGGCATTCCAGGATCCCATCAGGCCAAGAGGTCAAGGGGGAGGTCAAGCGGGAGGCCCAGGCGGGTGAGTCAGAGGGCAGGTGGGGCAGCCCCCAGGCCAAACGGGGAGAGCTGAGCGGCAGCAGGCGAAGGCCAGCTGTCTGGGAGGCCCAGTGGCTGGGAATGGGGCTGAGGCCAGGCCAGCTGGCAGGCCCAGCTGAGCCTGCAACACGAACCCAGCAGGCATCGCCGCCACCCACCTCCCCCCTCTCAGGTTCCAGGTCTCCCACCCCGCCCCCTCCAGGAGCCTGAAGTGCAGATTCAGGTTTGATGGGCAACAAGTGCTCATAGGATGGCACGGCAAAACACAGACACTTACAGCCCAGAGCCACCTCAAGGAGTTTTTGGTCCAATGCCCATTTTCCAGACGGGGGAAACTGAGGCCAGTCATACATAAAAGGTTCGTGTTTGTTTATTTTTGCCTATCTTATTCACTACCTCATCCCGTTGCCTAGAACAATGCTTGGCACATAGTAGGCACTCAATAACATTTAGAATGACTGACTGACTGACTCATGGAAGGAATGTGGTTTTTCCAAGGCACTTTTAGCTTTGCACAGCGGGCAAAGGGTCATGCAACAGAAGGCCGCTGTCAGAACAGAGCCTCTTCTCCTCCAGCCCCTCACGTCAAGTGAGGAGACCAGGGGTCAGAGGAAAGTGGCTATAAACAGTCAAGAACATACCCTCACAAGGACAGCACGACACAGCCGGATCCATTTCCTCAACAGCCGGTTGTGCATATTCTGTATGTGGCGCGGGCGCGCTCACACACACACACACACACACACACACACACACACACACAGAGGCCTCACTTGAGTTACAAGGGCAGAGCCCACTCAGCCAGCTTAGGCATAAATGAGGCATGGAGAAGGATTACTGGAAGGATCTTTGTGCAACGCAAGGGCAGGAAACTCAGCCAGAGTTTTCTAAGGGGCCACCCAGAAAATAAAAAACAGCATTACCCACCATCATCCCGTCCCTGTGCTCTACACCACTTTCTTCTTCTCCTCTTCTGGGCTCAAGATTTCTTAGGGGTTCTGGCTGCCTCAGGCCCAGCTTTATGGGTCCTCTCAGGTCAGCACCCATCAGAGAACTTGTCTCCATCACAGGTTCTCAGGAGAATGCACCTGCCTGGCCCGCTGGTCCAGCGGCCACCGCCCACCACCCGGGACTGCGGGGGCAGACTGGAGAGAGGGCGAGGCCTGCCCAGGCTGGGCAGCCCGTCTAACTCCTTCCCAACCCCGCCTTCCCAGACCAGAAGTCTTGACTCTCTCCCAGGACGGGGCACTTACTGCCCACACAAGCACAACATCATCCATTGTCCCTCATTACTCATCGTGTGAGGGCTCTTAAGTCATCCTTTCTCCTTGTGAACTAGCCATTGCTCATCTGCTCCTGTCTGTGGCTGCGAAACTTACGCAGGCTTCAGTCAAGGCAACCCAACCGCTCCCTCATTTTGCTGCTTTGGCTGCTATAAATAATTTTTACACTTTGTAAATCCCGACCCCGTAAAAGAGAGAACCTGATTGGTTCTCTCGCTCACCAACTTGTCAGGGCTGCCCCTGTTGGCCAGAGCAGTCAAACCAGCGCCCCCATTGGCTGCGAGCCAACCTATAGAATGGCTGTCTGAGAAGCAGGGGCCCGCCCATTCGTGGGCAGCAGTGGTTGGGGGCATTTGAGGCTTTGGTTTTCACAGGCGTTTTCTTTGCTCACCCTTATTTTTCTCTGGGCCTGGGCCAGTTCCCTGTGCTCCTACCCCCACCCCAATTCTTTGTTCATTGTTTACTGAGGCTTATTCTTCTCCTTCCTCGCGTTTCCCCACCTTTTTCCTGCTGATTGTTCACTTTGGACACAGCTCTGCTAGTTTCAAGTGGTGGCCAATATATTGCTTTGGGCACCTGCCCTCTGCTTTTTGAGCCTCAGTTTCCTCATGTGTATATCTGGGGTTACCAATTCCCACCTCACAGGGTTGTGAAAGCAGTCGATGCATGTGCGAGCTCCTGCCACAGAGCAAGCACGAAACACACATGCCCTACTTTTGGCTTTGGCCGTTACTTAAAGCTGTCAAAAGACCGGAGAGGCAGAACTGGACGAGGAGAGAAGAGACTTGAGTTCAAGCTTCAGCAGAGCACTAACTTGCTGTGTGACCTTGTGACCTTGCAAGTCCTTTTTCCTCTCTGGGACTCAATTTCCCCATCTGTCAAATGAGGATTGGACTAGAAGAGCATTTCCCAAGCTTAAAAACAGGAGTTAATAGCACACCATAAAAAAGGTAAAGAGAGAGAGAGAATCTTTGACCACACAATTTGGAAATAGCCACTCAATACCTATTAGGACATTATAAGCTCCGAAACTGTGCTGTTCGATACTACCGTAGCCACTAGCTACATGTAACTATTTAAAATAAAATTAATTAAAATTAAATAAAATTTAAAATTCAGTTCTTTGGTCTTATTGGCCCCATTTCCTTTTCTTTCTTTCTTTCTCTCTCTCTCTCTTTTTTTTGTTTTAGAGACAATGTCTCACTTTGTCACCCAGGCTAGAGTACAGTGGCCTGATCAAAACTCACAGCAGCCTCACACTCCTAGTCTCAAGTGATCCTCCCGCTTCAGCCTCCCAAGTAGCTGGGACTACAAGTGCACACCACCACACCTGACTAATTTTTTTCCTGTTTTTTGTAGAGACAGGGTCTTGCTATGTTGCCCAGGCTGATCTCAAACTCCTGGTCTCAAGTGATCCTCCTGCCTCGACTTCCCAAAGTGCTGGGATTACAGGCATAAGCCACTGTGCCTGGCACTAGCCACATTTCAAACGCTCAGTAGATAAGTGTGGCTGGTGGCTGAAGTATTGCACAGAACAGATTAGAGTATTCCCTTTATCACAGAAAGTACTGTTTGATGGTGCTTCAGTCAGAGGAGTCCTGTTTCACTTTAATCAAACATTTCTCAAACACATTTGGCAACACACTACCTCTATGGACTATGACCAACATAAAAAAGAATACCACTCCCAGGAACATGGGCTGGAAAATGTTGAGCTACAGGATTTCTCAGCGAACTTCCAACTCCAAGAGTAGAGGAGGAAACATTCTGGCAACCGAATTCCTCCTACGGGAGGGAACTACCTATATTCAGCAGTTTTCATGGCTAAAAGGACATTATAATTGTGGAAATAGAACCCCTTCGTGTGGCTGGGATGCACTGGGAAGGAGAGGGGACAGAGAACTTAATTGTTCAAGATAAAAAAGTAAGTAGAATTTGGAGAGGGAGATGAAAGAGGAAATGAGAGTGGGCTGATGGTCAGAGAGGGTCTGGCAACCCGGTGGGCAGATGGTACCAGGGCAGGAGAGAGGACCAGGGGCCAGGATGGCTGAAAGACTCTTGAGAACAGAGAACTCTGATGTTGGGTCTTAAGTCATCTGTACACAGCTGCATTGCAGTACAACTCCCCTCCCCCATCACCCACATATCAGTAGATGTCCACCTCATCTTGACACATGGTCTTGGAGAAAATCAAGAAAAGGGGGCTATGCTCTGCTTTGGACTGCCAGTGGGGTGGAAAGGGAGTTGAGAGCTGAAGGAGATGGAGAATTCAGCTGAAATCGGTTATATGGAAGGAGAAGAGGTAGAGGCTGGCTAGGAGAAATGGACTCGCTACCCAAAAGTCCCCAGAGACAAAGGGAAATGCAGTGGTTCTAAGACGTGGTCCCACAATTCTTTGACACTCCTCCCATTGACATGTGGGGTTTTGTATGCCCTCCCCTTGAACATGGGCTCTGTGACTGCTTGACCAATGGAATACATGGAATTGACCCAAAGTTTAAGAAACTGGTAGGTTTCACTTTCTGTTTCTTGGAACATTTTTCTTAGAATTCAGCTGTCATGCTGTGCCCAGGGCACATTAAGAGGCCATAAGTAGCTGTTCTGGCCAACAGTTCCAACTGAGTTCCCAGGTGACAACCAGTGTCAACTGCCAACATGGGAGTTGATCACTCTAACCCTATTCACTGTCTGACAGCAACCACGTGAAAAATCCCGAGAGAGGACCACCTCGCTGAGACCAGCCAATCTGCAGAACCATGAGAAGTAATAAAATGATATTGTTTTAAGCCACTAACTTTTGGTTGATTCCCTTTGCAGCAATAGTTAAAGTGAAATAGGAGACAGTCACGAAGCCCCTCATAGTGGGGTGGAATATTCGAGCGAACTTCTCATGAAATCTTAAAGCATAAGGGTGCGTCGGCAAGCTGTAACACTTGGAACATGACAGAGGACAATATCTGGATGACCTTGGTGTCAGATAAAGTTTCTACTGTGACCTTGAGGAGTTGGTCCAAAGATCGTCCAGGTCAGGGAGAGAAAGTTATCAACAATGATTCAGAAATTTGTAGCTTGGGCAGCTGTCCTCAGTGACAGCAAGAGCTGAAATTGAGAGGAGAGGAAGAGAAGGAACGGGTTTAGAGGAAGATGATGAGACTAACTTGGACATGTCGTTGCATTTGCAAAATGTCATCTGTAAATGCGAGAACCTGCTTATAGATTAATAAAAAGGAGGAAGGAATTCTTGCTGGAAGCTTTAGCCCATGTTCCTAAAGCAAATGTTTGAGGAATCTGAATTCCAAATTTCATTCACTCCTGCATGTATTCATTCATTCACTCAGTCCCCTGTTCAGCAGCAGACTGACCAGTTATGCTTGATAGCGCAGACCCTAGAGCCAGATTGCCTGAATTCGAAGTCCAGCTCTACCTCTTACTAACTGCATGGCCTTGGGCAGGTGACTTAATCTCAGTTTCTTTACTTCTAAAATGGAGATGACAATAACAGTACCCACACTATTGTAAAGATTAAAGGAGTGCATATATGGAAAATTAAGAGCAGGAGCATGGTGGCTGGAACGTGCCTATAGTCCCAGCTACTCAGGAGGGTGAGGCAGGAGGATCCCTTGAGCCTAGGAATTCAAGGCCAGCCTCAGCAACATACATAGCAAGACCCTGTCTCTAAAAAAGAAAAAAAATTCAGAGCAATGCTTAGGACATAAGTATCTATTGCATATTAGTTTACACGTTAGTTATTAATACACAACACGTAGTTTTGGGGCATCTACTATGTGCTGGACCCCATGCTGCACAGGGATACGGCATGAGGATATAGCAGCGAACAAGACGGGCAGAAGCCCTGCCCCACCAAGCTTATGTTCAGTCCTTATTCAGCACCTGGGCCCTAAGTTTCCTCGGGTTTTCTTCCAGATGTATTGTCCCATTTGATCCTCAGAAAGATCTTGTGAGGTTGCCATAACAGTGATCTTATTATTTGACAGAGATGGAAACTGAGGCCCAGAGAGGAGAATCGATGTTCTCTTTGCACAGTGCCTCGGTCTGCTGTCACAAATCTGTGTGTCCCTTAGACAAAGGCACTGGGAGCTGAGGGGTCCAGAGGCTCTTTATCTTCTGGTGGCCAGCTGTGCTTCCTCCTCCTGGACCCCTCCAGCAAATGAACTCTTGAATGTGACCAACCTCTTGCCCCTGAGTGGGATGTCCGGAGCCCTGTCATGACAGAGGTTTTGGAGGTGTGAGGTCGGGTCCCTACGTCTATGCTGCCCCTCTTCCTACTCTCCTCGGCGCCGTGGGTATTTTTCCACTTGGTGTGACTACACAAAACCCCACCCAATGTCATCTTTATGGATGCCTGAAATTCCACCATTCACGATTCATTCTTTTGGGTTGAGCAACTGCTCCCAGGAATGTCTATGTCTTTTAATATCCCAAGCTCCCTGGAATGGATTACAAACACCTTAGTGATCTAAGAACTGGCCTTAAAGATAATCACCTTCCTTCTATAGATAAACTCTGGTCCAGATGGAGAAGTGACTTGCCCAAGGACACATGACCTTGGGCAAGCCAGGACCAGAAGCTGGCCCGACTCACACTTCTGCTCCCTGGGACACACACGATGCTCCCATGTGCCGCGTGCTATTTTGCAGCCCCCAAAGAGCCTCTGCCCGAGATCTCACTTGGTTCAGCCCATGCCTCTGAGCTGGGCACGGACTCCTCTCCCTGACGTGGATGCGGAAATGCCACACTATGGCCTCTTTATCTGGCAACAGGGCCTTGGTTTATTATTCAGGGAACTAGCCCAAAGGTGCTGTTCACTGGTCCCTGCTGCTGGATCCTTGGAGTGGGGTTTCTGTCCTCGCCAAGGCCTAGTTCAGCTCCTCCTCCAGATCCTTCCACTGCATTCCCTCTTTGTTTATGCAGCCAAAGTGGTTTCTCTTGCTTACTTCTAAAGAACCCTAATTGAAATTCCCACTTTACAGATAAGGAGACTGAGATGTGAAGAGGAGATGTGAATACTGAGACACCATATTGTCTATCCTGAGCAGCTGGGTCTGAGGAAAGAGAAAAGCAGAGAGGAGTGCGAGTGGATAAGTCTAAATGTAGAGAGTATAGTGGTTAATTGAGAAGTTTTGGAGTCAGCAGATCTGTTTGAATCCCAGATCTGTCACTTACCAGTTGTGGGGACTTGGACAAGTAATTTCAGAGCATAACTTCCCTCAGCTGTAACATAAGCAAAATAAGACCTTCTTACAGGCCGGGCGCGGTGGCTCACACCTGTAATCCTAGCTCTCTGGGAGACCGAGGTGGGCGGATCGTTCTGAGCTCAGGAGTTCGAGACCAGCCTGAGCAAGAGCGAGACCTCATCTCTACCAAAAATAGAAAGAAATTAATTGGACAGCTAAAAATACATATAGCAAGAATTAGCCGGGCATGGTGGCACATGCCTGTAGTCCCAGCTACTTGGGAGGCTGAGGCAGTAGGATCGCTTGAGCCCAGGAGTTTGAGGTTGCTGTGAGCTAGGCTGACACCACGGCACT
>CAUYSK010096799.1:0-12266 GCA_963575035.1 Avahi laniger | reverse complement strand
GTTTGGGTAGGGGTTACGTTTTAGGGTTTAATGTTAGGGTAAGGGTTAGGTTTTTGTTTAGGGTTTGGTTAGGGTTAGGGTTAGGCTTAGGTTTCGATTAGGGTTAGGGTTAGGGTTAGTTTAAAGTTTATAGTTAGAGTTAGGGTTAGGGTTAGTGTTAGGGTTAGGGTTAGGGTAGAGGTTACGGGTAGGAGTCAGGGTTAGTGTCGGGAGTCATGAGGCCCAACAACTGCTTGTTCACGATGGCCGCGAGCCATGTGGGTCTTCCTGATTATCTAAAGTGGCCGACCAAGCCCGCACATTTACAAAAGCCTGCGAAAAGAGCTTGTAAGTTTCCATTCACCCAGTATGACGTACCCCCTGGGCGGCCCGCACGTGTAAATCTCCATGGTAACTCCCGCCTTGGAAAGTACCGCGTAACTAGTTCCTCCTTCTGCCTTATTTAAGCCTCTGCCCTACTGCCAATAAACAAGACTTGATCAGACTCCTGTCTTGTCTCCATTTCTTGTGTCTTGCCTTTCCCATTTCCCACTCCCTCCTCCCAGGTACCCACGAATAACTGGTTCCGCGGGTCGGGACACTTGTTAACTATACAGAAACTACTACTGGATACTCACACTAACAAAAATTTTAAAAGGTGAACATTTAGGGCTGCTTATAGTCTATTTGGATTTTAGTTTTATGAGTCACTCTATAAATGTCTGGCTAAAACACCTTCACTTAAAAACACTCAGGCAAAAGAACATCAAAATGATGCGGATGGCAGACAGGATGAATTCAAGTAGGATTTCATTTCCCCTTTCCCTCCAAAATTGCATTCTGGATTTTTTTATTGTATTTTAATTTTTGTTCCTCAAAGTGGGCAGTTTTGACCACATTAGAAGAAATAACTCAGACCAACCTCGACGATTAAGGTTACCTATCCACTACCTACAAAACCTGTTACTCAAGACAACAGAAGGTGCAGAAGAGCTGATGTGTTGCACAGATTCTGGATGAAATGAACCAGCCACATGACGTACGTACTAGGAGAGTAAGGCTGTCACCAGCCTGCTTTAACAGAACCACAGGCACCAGAAGAAGGGAATGAGATCCCACCGGACTTTTTGTAAGCCAAATCACATCTATGGCATACTGTCCAGCTTCAGGCATCCAAGTTTAAAAAGTCGGAGGCTGTTCTAGATGGTAGAATACCTGGAAACCATGGCATAAAGAGGATTAACAAGGAAGGGGAGAGGTTCTATACGGGGTCAAACCCAGGTTTTGTGGGATCTAAAGCTGCTATAGTATGATACGGATGGTGGGGGCAGAATCTTCTTGAAGGAAAAGAATATAAAATTACAAATATAAAATTAGATATAAATTTAAATATTTATTTGGAATGAGGAAATAGATGACAATAAATTGCCGGAAACTTCAAGATTCAGGTCACTTTTTGTCTGAGAGTGCTAGAGAGTTTGCCAGGAATATGTGGGTAGAAATGGCCTCCCCTCTCCTTCTAGGGCTTGTGTTAGGGAGAGTTCCTGATACCTGAGTTTTGACTGCTTCGTGGTTAATCCTCCTTTAGTTGTGTTTTGTGGGTGCAGTGGGGAGGCAGCCTTCAGAAGACAGGTGGGAAAGATGAGAGTAGCTGTGCTCGCCACTTCGAGGACTAAGGATTTGCTTCTCTGGTGTTCCTGGAGATAAAACATGGGTCCACGGTAAAAACCACAACAAGGTAGATTTGGGCAATAGGATAAGAACTCTAATACCCAGAACCGTTCATGCACAAAATTATCTTCCTGATCATGAGGGAGGAAAAGCAGAATCACCGTGTCGCAGAGGGCTATAGCCTAGATCTCTTCATTAGGGATAGAGTTCGGTATGGAATTTAATCTCGAAAATCCCCCAAACTGTCAAGTTGTCTGTTGTCCTATTATGATCATCTGTTCCTTTTCCCTGCCCCGTTTTTATTTATCCTTCTCTTGGAGACTCCAGATTTCTTTCTGGGGAAACTATCCCCTCCCACCGTCAGCCAGTGCGGTTTGCGAGAGCTCATGCTGTTCCCCTCTCCAGCCCCAGGGTGGACCTATGTTCTAGTTCTGGCCTCTAGAAGGGACCCAAGGGGAGGACTCAGGGAAGTCTGATGAGAGTCAGTCTTGAAATGCTGGTAGTTCCATTAGCAATAAAAGAGCCCTCTTTGGGCCAGTTGTTGAGCCAGAGGCTGTAGACCTGAAACTTCCAGCAGTTACCTTGCCCATTTGAGAAAGGGGCTACTGAAAAGGAACACAGAGCTGGGAGTTGGAGAGATGCACACACTGGCAGGCAGTGTTTGAGAACCTGAACTGACATGCCTGAAGTCCCTTGGATTTCGAGCCAGTAAATCCTCACTTTTCTCAGGCTAGTTTGAATTGGATGTGACTAATTGACTCACTAAGACCCAAAATCTTTTCCCAAGACCTAGCGCCCCCCCCAATTTTGGGGGAGTAACCACCTCCTAGCTCTAATTTCTAAGGAGACCATGACTGGTCTCATTTTATACTACTTTAGATGTTTAAAAGCATTTCACTTACGTACTTTTGTTAGTATTTTGAGTTTTTATTCCATTTTGGGCATCACAATGCTATTATAAATGGAAAGTTCTGGTGTGCTGTTCTCATTCACGTGACACCTATAATAGAGTTTCATATTTTTGGATGTAGGTAATCAAACTTTCCCGCTTAGGAGACTAAGGTGATGTATGTGTTTACCTTTGGAAAGTATGTGGAGAATTTTGCTACAGCAGGTATGCCAAGTATTTTTCCTCTTGATCACTAAACAAGATTTATGTCCCCACTCACAGACTATGACAAAGCTAATAAATTAGACTTGCTGACAACCCTTCAATAAAAGAACTATTTTTCTCCAGTTAACAGTCCTTTTAAATACTAATAAGCTTACTTAGTGTTAATCATCTTGTCATAGGCAAAATTGTCTCCTAAAGAATATAAACCCTAAGGAAAACTAACCATATTCAAAATGGATTTTTTTCCTTATGTTGAAATGCTTTAAGTGACACCCATACAAAAAATGAACATACCATATAGGCAGTCCTTAGCATGGTAGTGCAGAACTACAACAATGTCTAAGAAGGTGGAATCCTACAAATCGTTCTTAATAACCACGAAAAAAAATTACAGTTGTTTTTGATTTTTAAAAGTCTTTGGCAAAATATTAAAATCTATTATACTATCAGTTATAAATGTATAAGGAAATCAAAAATAGTAAAACTAATATGAATTTAGTACACTGTAATTTAAAACGCTAGAAATACTGAGAATTAAAGTACTCTGTTTATTTTTTACAAACTTATCAAAAGCAGTTTGAATAGCACTTAACTTCTTTTCACCGTATAACTTATGATGTGGAACAGACATCTTTCCCGTGCCTTGGTGACTTGTTATACTTCTAAGTTCAGATGAGCTTCCAACATCTTATCCTTCGTACTTTAATAGTGTGAAATACTTCCAAGAGTTCCTATAATGTGAGTTTTTTGTTGCTTCACTTCCTCCAGGACTTCATCTTTTTCATCATCATGAAAAAGGCATGTGTTGGAATCCTGCCCGCAAACCAGGGCCCAAGACTCTATCAGCACTGAATAGACCTACTTAAGCTCCTTGGAGAGTTATTTTGAAACCCTAACCCAGAAGAAAAGTCAGTGTTGGAAATTGTAGCATTTTATGCATTTTCAATGTACCTTTTAAGATCATGCTCTCATTTGGTTCTCATGATTATTCTGTCAATTAGGCTTGGCAGAAACCATTTATCCCCATTTTAGAGATAAAGCCACTGAGGCCCCAAAGAGTTAAATTGTGGCTGCAATTGGCAGGGAGCTTATCAATTCCATTTCCTCTTCCTGGGCACAGAGCTAAACCACATTTCCCTGCCCCTTACAAACAGGTGGGGCCACATGACTAGTTCACACCGGTGGCATGTGAGTGAAGGGGTGTGTTACTTATGGGATGGGGCAGTTAAGAGAAGGTGAGACCTCTCCACACAGTCCCTCTTTTCCCCTTCCACAGTGACCTTAGAGACCACGTGTGAGGATGGTAGAACCCCAGTGCAAAGAGCCTGGGTCCCCAAGTCACCTCTTGGAGGAGATCTGCCCAATCTATATGAAACTGTGGCATAAATGACAAATACTCGTTTGTTATGTTAAGGTGCTAAGATTGCAGGGCTTTTTATTGTAGCACTTAGACCACCTTGCTGATCAATAATCAGCAAGGATAGTTTAGAAAGCTGACAAAATCGCTTTTGGAGGGATTACTAAGTTTTCTATGTAAACAATCGATTTTTAATCAACATCTCTTCAACCATTCTTTTTCTTCTTTTTTTTAAAAAAAATTGTATTGGCCAGGCACAGTGGCTCACACCTGTAATCCTAGCACTCTGGGAGGCGGAGGCACGAGGATCACTTGAGGTCAGGAGTTCAAGACCAGCCTGAGCAAGAGTGAGACCCCATCTCTACTAAAAATAGAAAATTAGCCAGGAGTGGCGGTGCACGCCTGTAGTCCCAGCTACTCGGGAGGCTGAGGCAGGAGGATCCCTTCAGCCCAGGAGTTTGAGGTTGCTGTGAGCTAGGCTGACACCACAGCACTCTAGGCCAGGAAACAGAGTGAGACTCTGTCTCAAAAAAAAAAAATTGTATTAAATATTGAATACATACAAAAATATGTTTATATCATATGTGTAAGGTATAAAGAATAATAATGAAATGAATACCCATTCATAAATATTAACAGTATCCCCAAAAGCCCTGTGTACCCCTTCCTACTTCCATCCATCTGTCTTCCCACAGAGGAAATTTCTATCCTAAATTTGTTTTTATTATTCCCTATGTATCCCAAAATTTTTATGTATGTATCCCTAAATCATAACATATTGTGTGATTTCGAATGCTTTTGCACTTAGTATAAATGTAATTATACTGTATGTATTCTTCTGCTTTTCCTTCCACTATGTTATTATGTTCCTGAGGTTCGATGTATGTAGCTACTGTATGGTTTTGCAATGTAGGAATTTACCATGAATTATTTATCTCTTCTACTGTTGTTGCATATTTGGGTGGTTCCCGGTTCTTTTCTTAGGCATAAACTCCCTTGTATGTATCCTGCCCGTGCACATGCAAGAGATGCCCTAGGGCAGTAGATCTCAAATTTTAGTGTCCTTTCAAATTTCCTGGAGCACCTACAAATCCGCCAGACTTATCCCTAAGGATTCTTACTAAGAATCCTTCTGAGATGGAGCCTGGGAATATCTCTACAATCTCCCTGTTGATGCTGAGGCATGTGGTTCACTGACTTCCCCTTGAAGACCACTGCTGGGTGTACAGTAGAATGCCAGATCACAGGATGTGATATCTTTAACTTTACTTTGCAATTCAAAATTGTCTTCTAAAGTAGTTATGCCACTCCCACTTCCACCAAAAGAGCATGAGTTTCCATTGTTATGCATTCCTGCCAATACCTCAAAATTTTTAATATTTGTTAATCCTGGATGTGTAAATTGGTGTTTCATTGCAATTTTAATTTGCATTTCTAATTAGCAGTGAGACTGGGCATCAATTCATATTATTTCATTGGCCATTCTTGTGTCCTCTTTTCTGACATACTGTTAAAATTTTTCCTAATTTTTTATTGAATTATCCTTTTTTTATTGACTTATAGGAATGCGTTTACTAAATAGTCTGGATTCTAATCCTTTGTAAATTACATTCTGCTTTCTTTATAGTGACTTTTGATGAAACATTCTTCATTCCAAGAGATTCAAATATGTAAATATTTTCTACTATGAAATGCATATTTTTAGCGTTTTATATAAGAAATTTTTCCTTTCTGTGACACAAAAAGATATCATCCTGTGTTGTTTTCTAAAATAACTTAGTTTTGCCTTTCATAGTTAGGTCTTTAATCCATCTGGGATTCACTTTGTGTATGTGTGAAGCAAGGATTCAAATTAATTTTTTTCCATATGGATAATCATTCATCCCAGGACCTTTTTTGTGAGCTACTTGCTCTTTTCCCCAATTATCTACAATGCCAGCTCTATCATACACAGAGTTTCTGTGTCTGGATGGGACTATGCATCAGCTCTCTACTCTTTCCTGTTGGTCTGTGTCTATTCTCATGCCAATTCCATTCTACCTTAAGTATTAGAAGTTTATAATTTGCCTAAACACCTGCTAAGCCAAGTGCCCCACCATTTCTTCTTCCTCAGGAGTGTCTTGGTTATTTTTGGCCCTTTGTTTTTCATGGAAATTTTAGAATAATCTTGTTAAGTTCCATATAGACACAAACACACACACACACACACATACACACACACATCTGTTGGCTTTTTTTACTGGAATCATATTGCATCTACATAGATCAATTTGGGAGAATTGGTATAAATAGTACATTGTATTTTATTATCCACAAATATGGAATACCTCCATATTTATCCTGGGCTTTAAATTGCCTTTCAATAAAGTTTAACAATTTTCTGCCTAAAGGGCTTGCACATTTTTTATTGGACAGTTTCTAAAACCTTTATATCTTTGCCATTTTTGTAAATTTTATCTTTTTAAAATTACATTTTCTAAATGTGTTGCTTGTGTGGAGAAGTAAAATTGACTTCCGTATATTGATTTGGTAGAAACCTACTACATCTTTGCTAATTCTAATAATTTCTTAGATAATTTTTTCTGTGCAAAAAATACCAATATCATTTATGAGTATTTTCTCACTCTTAAACTTTTTAGTCTACCTTTCTCTTGTCTTACTAGCTAGGTGGACCTTCGGGAACATGTTATATAGAAATGGTACTGAGGAGGGTATCACTATTTTGACCTTGATCTTTCACAAATAAGTATGATATTTACTGTAGATTATATACAAATCTTTCTATTTTCTATTTTTGTAAACGTATACTTATTTATACCTTAAATATTTGTTAGAACTTCTCTGAAAAACCATCTGGGCCTGGGACTTCTTTTATATAGAACTTAGCTATCCATTAAGTTTCTTCAATGTTTATAGAACTATTTAAGATATTTTTTGAGGTGTTTTTTTTTTTTTTTTTTTGCTAAGCTTAATTTTCTGGAAGTTTGTCCATTTTATCCCAGTTCGCAAATTTATTGGCATATATTTGATCATCAGGTTGTTTATGATCTTTTCAATTTCTGCTGCTCCTGTATTTATGTCTCCATTTGTATTCCTAATTAGGTTTATTTATGCCATTTATCATTTTTTTCTCAGTCAGTATTGCGAAAGGTTTGTCAATGTCATTAGTTATTTTCAAAGAACCAGTCTTTGACTTTATCGATCCGCCTTCTTGTATGTTTATCTTCTATTTCATCAATTTTTTTTCTCAAACAGATCCTTTAAATCGCCTAAAGGCTAGCCCCTCCACTGGGGTTATACCTCTTTACTTTGGTATGATTGGACCCAAGGTTTCACTTCTGACAATTTTAATGATGTGTGAGTTGTTAGAGGCACTTCAAAGGGTCCCTTCCACTTCTCTGCTTCCAACTGGGGCAGGGACCTGAAAGAGGCAAACTCGTGTATAGTGGTTAGCACCTGCCTCACTCGTTTGACATATTGTTTTACTCTATTTTCTTTTACTCATGGTTACATTATCATACTTACCCTGGAGTACTAGGAATGGTCTCTCATAAGCTATTTCTTAGGGGCTTAACTTAAGCCTTCTTCTACAGGGCTGCTCTTTCCAGAGGACAGCAAGCAGCAATATCTTATCCCACTTTCAATGGGTTTCCTGTATCAATTCCAGGATATATGCAATTTCTATTCTAGGTGTAGAGCTTTGTTTATTTGCTGTATTTAATTAATTTTTGCTAGCATCTTCAATATTTTTTTCATTTAGTTAGTGTTTACTCTGCTCTTTGTTTTCCAACATCTTAAGAGAGAAGACAATTTAAGATCATTTTTAACCTTCCTTTCTGACCATTTAAAGCTATAAATTTTCCCCTAAGTAGTGCTTTGGCTACACTCCACAAGTTTTGGTATGGATTACTTTTGCTATTCCACTTTACAAATTTTCTAGTTGATTTCTTATTTGGCCCATGAGTAATTAGAAGTATGTTTCTTAATTTCCAAACTTTGGGTTTTTCTGGTTATCTTTTTATTATTTTTTAATGTAGTTGCATTTTGCTCACAGAAAGTAAATTTTATGGACACTTGCTTTATGATCATGTGTAAGTATAATTTTGTATGTTCTGTGTAAATTTGGGAAGTATGATAAGCAGAATAATGGACTCCAAAGGATGCCTGTGTGCTAATTACCTGGAATGTGTGAATATGTTATGACACATGCAGAAAGAACTTTATAGATGTGTTTAAGATTATAGACCTTGAAATGGGGAGATTGTTACAGATTATCCAGATGGGCCAATCTAAATATATAAGCCCTTAAAAATGGAGAAACTTCTCCTGTTAATCAGAGATGTGACAGAAGAGAAGACAGGAGAGAAGAGGCATAAGAAGAACTCGACCCCTGTTGCTGGCTTTGAAGATGAAGGGTTCCATGAGCCAAGGAATGTGGGACAGCCCCTAGAAGCTGAGAACAACCCAGTCCAACAGCCAGCAGAAAACAGGGACTTTATTCCTACAACTGCATGGAACTCAACTCTGCCAACAACCCACATGACGCTGGGAACAGATTCTCCCTCAAAACCTTCAATAAATAAGTCTTGGTACCTTGGCTTTAGCCCAGTGAGACCTATATGGACTTCTGACCTATAAAACTATGAAATAATAAATTTATGTTGTTTTAAGCTGCTAAATTGATGATAATTTCTTATGGCAGCAATAAAAAACTAAAACAAAAGGATGTGTATTTTCAAGTTGTTGGATGCAGTGTTTTATATTTATCCATTAGATAAAGTTTATTAATTATGTTTAGAAGATAAATTGTCCCCTTACTGATTAGTCTTATGACTAATTGAAAAAGATAAAGGTGAATTTTTTTTTCAGTTTCTCTTTGTAAGTCTGTTACTTTTTGCTTTATATACCTTGATGCTATATTATTAAGTATATAGTCATTAAGAATTGTTAACAGTTATTTATAACCATCATATTTTTAATCTACTCTGTAAATCCTTGTTATTTAAAGGGACAGTTTAGTCTTTTATATTTATTGAGATTAGTGATCTGTTTGGATTTATTCATGTTCTCTTATTTTGTATTTTTCATTTGTCCTTCCAATTTTGTTTCCTTTTTCTTTCTTGCATTTTTTAAAGGCTTGATGATATTTCTCTTTTCTTCATTCTCTTTTTACTCTCCTAAATTGAAAGTTTTATATTCTGTTTCTATACTTTTAGTGATTACTCTAAACATTTAATATAAATAAAGTTTTAAGTACAAAGTTAGTGTTTTTACCCTTCTCAAAAACAATAAAAGAAACTTAGAATATTTTAATTTTGATCATCTCTACCCTAATTTATTTCCTATTTCTTCCTATATTTTAATTATATCTTATTTTTATCAATCCCACAAATTAGATAATTATTATTTTATAAAGTAAATTTTCATTTAGTTTTATCTATATATTTATCAATTTCTGTGTTTATCTTTTCTTCTTGAAAATAAAACTTTCATTTGAGATCATTTTTTCTTCTACTTGAAGGATATCATGTAGAATTTTCTTTCATGATGGTCTTTTGATGGAAAACTCTCTGTTTTTGCTGGTGTTAAAATATCTTCACTTTATTTTACTCCTGGAAGATAATTTTATTGGGTATATACTTCTAATTTTACATATTTTTTTCCCTCTCAAAGCATTAGATCATTCCATTGTCCTCTGGATTGCATTATAGCTGTTGAAAAACCAGCTGTCAATCTAAGTGTCATTCTTTTGAAGACATTTTCCATAGCTGATTTTAATATCATTCCTTGTCATCAGTGTTTTGCAATTTTATTTTGTTGTTCACATATGAATTTCCTCTTATTTATTTTGCTTAAGATTCCTTAGATTCTTGGAATACGAAGGTTTATGTCTTTCGTCATTTCCGAAAAATTTTCAGCCATTCCCTCTTGAATCCTTTATACCTTTCCTTTCCCGTCTTTCTATAACCCTGATTAGGCATAGGTAAAACATTTTCACTCCATATTCCATGTCACTTACTTTCTTTTTAATATTTTCGATCTTTTAACAATCATTTTGCTCTTCTGTGCTACACCGTGAATAATTTCTTCAACTCTTTTCATTTCACTAGTTCTCTCTTTAGCTGTATCTAATTTACCCATTGAGCTTTTATTTCAATTATTTGACATTTTATTTCTAGAAATTACATTTGGTTCTTTTTTAAATCTACCTTACCACTTTTAAGATTCTATGTGCCTTGGTCATATTAAATATATTAAATATAATTCTTTTTATTTGAGGTCTGAAATTTCAACATTCTCCTGATTATTATTTCTCTTAGCTGTCATCCACAATATCTTGTTTCTTTGTATATTATTATTATTATTTTCCTGTGAGCTCAGATTTCATGGAAAGTTTGAAGGCCTTGGTTTAAGGTATGTTCTTCTACATAGAGTTTAGCATGTTCTTCATCTAGTTGCTTTACACATTTTTAAACTAAAATTTTGACTTGAGCTTTTTCAGACTATTCTGAAAGTGACATTTGAGTTGAAAATCTGTATGTGGGCTGATTCATAGTTACGAAAGATTTTGTTTACCCTCTTCTCATTGCCAAGGTCAGGAAAGGTAATGTTCTTTTTGTTCCCCTCTGCAGGTGTGTTTATTTCTAGTTCACTATTTCTCTGATGATATAACTTTTTAGGATCCCAGATTTATGTAGGGGCCTCCTCTTAGATTTTCCCTCCTGGATGAGCTATGAATTTTATCTTCTGTCCCTCTTTTTCTATGCAGTAGTCAAAATAGAAGTTCAAAGTCACCAAAATTTATCAGAAGCTCCCCAGAATGAAAGCTGACCTCACTGGGTTCCCACTTCCACTGTATTTTTGGCATCTGAGGATTCCTTACTGTATTTCCAGCTTAATAATGTATTTCTAAAAAGGTTATTTGTAATTTATCCAGGAAGATCTGTTCCAGGTTTCTAGTTCAACATATTGCTGGAAAGGAAATTTCTTCAAACACAAATTATATTTATTTACCCACGGAAGATTAATTATTCAGCACCTGCATACAAAAAATAATAAAAGCCAGTCCCTGTTTTAAAAGAAATGACAGTCTTGGTGGCCAGTACTCTGATATCTTCTCTTGGAATTAATAACATTTTATATAATTGATTTATATGAGAAAAACCACTATTTTCTCAAAATAGTAAATAGTTACATGAGTACATAAATATTTGTTGAATAAATGCATGAATTACATATGGAGTAATGAAACAAGTTGGTGTTAGTTGTGTTATACTTGAGTCTGCTTTTGCTAAACCTAATGCAGCACAGGAAATATAGAGCAGAAGCCTTACTTACCCAGGTGAGTGGGGATAGCCATGTTGACAACCTCTGCAGCGCTTCTGTTTTGTTTTGTTCTTCCCTGGTAGGTTTTCTCTGTGGCACAGGCTCTATAATGAAAACTGAGAGGCATCAGTACATAACATATGTTAAAACTGTTCCAGTTGGATCTAACACATCACATTCAGTAACAACTCTTTCAATCCCCTCCTAACCACTTCCCGATTCTATTTCACACTGCTCTGCCACGTGAAGATAAGTCTGGTGACAGGCTGACATGCTACGGCAGCGGTGGGGGTCGAGGGGAAGACAGAGTCTAGCATTTCTAACCCATGCTTACAAATCCGGGTAGTGGTAAATTTCTGTGCAATTCCTTAACATATGGAAACATATTAAATTTAGTCTTGTTGATTCTGATAGACAGGAGTCGTTGGGAAGGCCTGATGAATAATTAATCTCCTACGATGGTAACCAGCGATATTAATATTTTATATCACTGTAAAGCTATGTAAAACCATCCTGTGGTTTGATGGGTAACTTGGATTGGGCACAACTTGAAGCCCTTCTTTACTGAAATGAAAGATTCTTCCTTTATCTCAAATATAATTATCCATTTAAATGTCATGGGTCAATTTATTAACACCTTATTCATTGGGGTGTAACCTTTATTAGGCTTTATTGCTACCGGAAATTATATCCTACACAAATACAATGGAGATTTAAATGTTCTGGAGAGCGAGCTGACGGCTTCTGCCTTTATGGTGTCGTACAGTAATGGACCTTGACCAGCCGAAGATTTGATAAGTATAAAATATTACTGCTTGA
>CAUYSK010096789.1:0-18861 GCA_963575035.1 Avahi laniger | reverse complement strand
ACCACAGACAAGAGCCGATTTAAAACAGCTCATCAGCTATCTAGGTCACCTGACAGGAACTTTAGCTAATTACAATATTATTTGCATTCTGGTTTTAAAGGTTCTCTGCCTTTGAATTTGCCATGACAATTCCAAAACTACTACATAAAGTATGAAAATAAGAGGGAACTCAATTCTAGAAATCACTACCCAAATTCTTAGTATAAACAACTCCTTAGCCTGGAATATCTCTCCCCTCAATTACCGAGACTTCATAAGACCACAAACCCCTTCCTTTAGCTGCAGCTGCTCTTGTGGAGCTGGCCCGCTCCATCTCTCTTGAAAGAACAGTACTTTCACTTTTGCTTCTAATAAAAACTGCTTACTTTTGGCTTACTTGTGGTACATCCTGAAATTCTTTTCTCTGATGATCACCAAGAACCTGAAATTACGTCCACTTGGAGGATGGTGACATCCCAAAGATGAATTCTGATGTGATTAGAATAGGACTACTTCTCCAGGATAGGAAATATACACAGTGGGCTGAGATGAAGAGGATAGTATCAACAGAAACAAAAAATTAATAAGGCTGATTCTAAGGACATGGGTAATTTAAGTTTTCTGAGAAGCAAATAAATTTTTTGAAGGAGATTAAAAAGCTGAAAACATTGCATACTCAATGCCAAATATACCATGTTTTGTGTATGCATCTGTGTACTTGTATTTTATTTTATTTTTAGGTTTGGTACTTTTTTTTTTTTTTTTTTAGGAAGAGTCTTGTTCTGTTGCCTGGGCTAGAGTGCCATGGCATCAGCCTAGCTTAAAGCAACTTCAAACTCCTGGGCTCAAGCAATCCATACCTGGCTAATTTTTTCTATTTTTAGTAGAGATGGGATCTCACTCTTGCTCAGGCTGGTCTCAAACTCCTGACCTCAAGCAATCCTCCCACCCCGGCCTCCCAGAGTGCTAGGATTATAGGTGTGAGCCACTGTGCCCAGCCTATGTACTGTATACATGTATACAGGTATGGGCTGGGAGGCAGGGACATGGACTCCTACCCCCTGAAAGTTATTCTCAAAGATATCTCAGGATGTGCTGCTAAAATTGATACCACTCCTTAATTCTAATATGAAGAATAATTTAAAACATGTGAATCAGATAAAAAGATATGCAGCATGTTCTTTCAATGTTATACTGAAGCATTTTTTTGTTGGTTTTTTTTTTGTTTTTTTTTTGAGACAGAGTTTCACTCTGTTGCCCTAGAGTGGGTGCCATGGCGTTAGTCTAGCTCACAGCAACCTCAAACTCCTGGGTTCAAGCGATCCTCCTGCCTCAGCCTCCCGAATAGCTGGGACTACAAGTATGCGCCACCATGCCCGGATAATTTTTTCTGCATATTTTTAGTTGTCCAGATCATTTCTTTCTATTGCTTTTTTTAGTAAAGATAAGGTCTTGCTCTTGCTCAGGTTGGTCTTGAACTCCTGAGCTCAAACAATCTGCCCCCCTCTGCCTCCCAGAGTGCTAGGATTACAGGCGTGGGCCACCACGCCCGGCCTGAAGAATTGTTTAACAGAATCATTCAGGATCATTTATTATAGGGGAATATATTATAGTTGGTTTGACTCACTGTATATTATTGAGTAAAAACTTCATAAAATATGTGTTAACTTATGGTGTTTGGTCCAGTAGAAGTGCAAACAGTTTCTGTCAGGTAGAAAGGATGACCCCTATGGGAGGTTGCCTGTGGAACACCAGCTGGGTTTGCTTTTATCTTAAAATTCTTGTTCTAATGTTTCGAGATGCCCATAAAAACTCAAATACTCAAAATACTCTTTGAACCAGCCTTACCATCTTACTGGTTTCCTCATTAACTAATGAATTGAACAAAATTCTTGAGACATGTCCATATATTTGTATTTGTATTTGTATGAGTCAAACATTTAAGTATTTATGTTTTTGGTGATTATACTTTGATTTTAAAAAGCCACTGGTAAGCCCCAAATCATTCACAGGAAGGTGAAGATAAATAGGGTGAGTTCTTGAATTTATAAGTATCATTGTTAAAAATACCTTGTAGTGATCTTATTGGATGGACTTCTTTTCTCTTCTCTCCTTAGGAAGAAAAAATTACCCTTTAATGAGTCCTTTTTCTGTCTTATCCGTAAAAGGCAATGCCATGTCCCTGACCCAGTAACTCGTCTCACTCAAGATGCCGACCAAACTGAAGTAAATAACATCTGGCATCATTATAGGGAGAGATGGAGGGCTTGATCTCGGAAAAGCAATCTAAGAATGTAAAACCGTCTGAATCTTAGGATACAGCCAAATTCTAAAAATATAAAATAATCATAGTAATCAAAATTTAATTGGAAAGAAAAAGGTACATTGGTCAATCATCCTAATCGGAAATGCTACTTTTTATATGTCCCCAGCCCCCAGGTTTCTTTTGGGTACCTCAAAGGACATTAGAAGTAAAATGCACTGATCAGGAAGATGTCAAAGGGAGCACGCAGATGAGCTATTCTTAGAGTCTCCTGTCTCTTTTCTGAGGGCAGATCATTTTAATGTCTCAGAATATTAAGGTAAATGTAATAATCGCTCAAGAAAAAGGATTCCCAAGCATGGTTGACATGTGATTTTTCTGGTTGTCAAAATCTGGCAACATCGTGATGCACTTTCATCTCTGACAAAATGACACAGTAGAGAAAACGAAACGTGTAAACTAATGAATATTTGTTTCTATGTGGGATTCACTAAAAATTCTTCATTTGTCACCCCCCAAAGATGTTCTTCTATGAGACAATAGCTCACTATCAGTAGGAAGGAAAAAGTAGCGGTTTAGATTTGAGCTATTAGTATAATATGGTGAACTGAACTACTTCTATTAATAGATCTATGGATGGCAATGGCTACTGCCTCTGAAGCTCTATCAGAATTATTTATGGAATTTAAAAACAAAAGCTCTCATTACTTGAGCCTTACCTTGTACTTATAGCATCAAATCTTCTTTGGTAGGGTCTAGACTTCTCTTTTTTTCTTTCTTTCTTTTTTTTTTTTAATTTCTTGGGCAATTCTTGCACACAACCAGCGTTAAAGCAACTCTGAATGGCCTACTAACCTTTTAAATGGTCATTTGGGTTTGCATTAGTATGTATTGCAGTTTATTTTTTAAAATGAACATATAGTTCATATACTTGGGAAATATATTTATCCTGTCATTTATCAATATGTCCCTTATCATATACCCTTTCCTTCAAAAGGGAAATATAGAAGCAACATGTTTTTAAAGCAAGAAATGCCCACGTGACACATTCAGAGGTGAAGGGTTCCCTTTAACTTTTCCAAAGATTGGGTTCTTTGGTTAGGTGACTGGATTAAACACTGTGCAACTGACCTCTGAGTGACTGCACAATGGAATCATTCAGGAAGAGAGCTTGAGATCCCCACCAAAACGATATCATCCACAAGGGCTTCCTCATTTCTGTCTTGTCAGTGATGTAACAAAGAGAACGGCCTGAAAAAGAAATGCCAAAAAGATGTTTTCTGTCTCTTTAAAACTTCCCCCACTCTTTTTGGGAACTGAAATCTGAACCCCTGCCTCAGGCAGGTGGTCAGGAGGGGCCTGGGGAATGTCTTTTGTTCTCAGCCATCCCAGGTCCTGGAGCTGGCCTCCCAGAGGGGCAGAACTCACAGGCTTTGTCCTTGGCAGAGATGGGATGATGGGAATCACTCCCGCAGTACCCCAGAACTGAGGGCTATCCCTTTAAAAGGTCTGTATTTCTGTGTATGTTCAGGAAATTGGGATTTTGGAAAGAGAGAGTCTACCATTTTTCCTCCTTTGCCGGCAAAATAATACACTTCTCTTTCCTTCTTCTCAAACTACTTGTTTTAGTTCTTCTGATGAGGCCTCAAGGACAAGTGCTAGTCTTTTGGTAACAGTGTCTAGAATCATGCCTAGCACATGAAAAGTGGCTAATTAACACTGATTAAATAAATGAAAAAATGAATGAATAAGTGATTGATTCCAGTGAACTGCATATCCTCCGCTAATGTGAATGTACTGTTACCCTTTCTTTCACGTCATTTAACTTTCTTTTTTTCCATGCTTCGGACCAATATTTCGCACTCAGTGAGGAACAGAAAGGCTAATACTTCTCTAAGAAATGAAATATTATGTTCTCCAACTTCTCCCTCAATTTGCCCCACACCCCAAAATACGTTGACCCACTTTCACATCTGTTGATGGTGTTGTTGTCCCCAAGTTTCTATGGATCCTGTAGAGGCAAGAAGAGGAAATCTGGATGGAAATTAAGAGTTGACTCTAAATAGGAAAATGAAAAAGGGAAGTTCCCACAGTGGTGCACCTTATAAAGTCCAAGGGAGCAAGAAAAACATGGGGCTCATAATTAACAACCAGAAAGCTTTACTCTAGTAAAATGAAGGGAGACTTTGAGATTCTAGACTTCATTAACAGTTAAAAGAGAAAAAAATCCCCATGGCCAGCAGGTTAGAAGTTAATTAGGAGAAGTGCTAGGGGACTTGCTGTCTTACGGAGAGGCTTAGGAGGTAGTTTCAGGCTCTTTATTGCCGCTATAAAAGTCTCCATGTTTGCAAGCTCCCAGGAAACACAGTAAATTCCCTAGGCTGTTTAGAACAGGCGAGTCCTGTGTCTCCAACACTCAGGGGTCCTCTGCCCTGCCCAGTTAATGGGTGCTTTGGGACTTCTTGTCCATTTGTTCTCAAACCAAACTTTATCTTGGATTAAATTGATGTAATTGGCTGGATCACCGAAAACAGTTAAGTTTAAATTCAATTTAGATGCATAGGCAGATACCAGTGAACAAAGGCAAAGAGACCAGAGGAGAGCAAAGGTGAGCATTCCATCTGGTCAGGAAACAGTCTTTAGAGAATTAGGGAGCTTCTACACTCTGGTGACCTGGTCATTCCACAGGCCGAAAGCTACAATTACCATTGGTTTCCTTCTCCACAAACGTTTTCTGATTTTCTGCAGCAGACTATGAAAATGGATGTTTCATTTGAGATTCTCAGGTGAAATCACCAGGTATTGCAGTGAGTTGTAAGACAGACCCCTCTGTGGAACTGGAAAATTGCAGGTGGCAGAGAATAGTTCAGAGACTCTGAAACCCCTACCGATACGAGGTACAGAAAGGGTCTTCATAAGAAGATAATGAGGAAGAGGCTATTTGGAGACAGCATGTGGTTTGTTGTTGTCTACTTACCCCCCAAGGGGAAGAAAGAAGTGTTCTTTCCCTCACTTCAAATCCCCACACAAAGCCTTCGACTGAGAACTCTGCAAAGCTTCATAAGTCTTGGTAGTCAATGGCACCTGATGGCTACCTAGAAAAATCTAAAAATCTGGTCCTGCCTTTCTTCCTCCTTCCATTCTAGCTCTAGTGGAACAGAGCAGTTAGTAGGTGTGAGGTGTGAGAGGAGGGGCGACAAAGAGAAGGTTCTGTCTTCACTTTCTTCCCTGACTACAGGCTTTCTGCCTGAAATAGGCCCTAGAGAGGAGAGAAGGGAAAAGCCCTATCTTTGAATGAATTGAATTGTTAACTACCCTATGGGAATGGACTGTCTAATTTCCAAAACAAAGTATGGATGTAGGAATTTGCATTTTCTGAGCAAGCAAACTCACAAAAGTCACGGAATTACACATGTTTTCACTGGGGACTGTCCTCTTGACTAAATTTACATGGACATTGAAGAGCAAATTAAATTTACTTGGTGATTCTGTCCTATAAGTAAGTCTTATTCAATACATATTTCTAAACCTTTGTTATGCCTAAGAATATGAGTTGTTTTGTATTGGGGGTTTGGGGATGGTGGAGAAATGAGGCGGAAAGATAAATTCAAAATAGCTCCAGGTCTAATACAATATAATTTATACAAGTATGTTCAGTCTATGCCCTGGATTTGTAGACGGTTCTATTATTAAAGTAACCTGAGTTCCCCAGAATTATGATGATGATGAAAACTCCAATTTCACTGGATATAGTTCTTACCACCTGTATAATGTCAAACTTCAGATTCCCACAAAATCCCTCTCACCCTGAAGTTCTGAGAACTGTGTTTTTACGCTCTGTGCTCCTCGGTTGACTTTGGTTGCTCAGGAAGCCACTTGAGATTGGCTTTTTGCAAATGACATTTCCATTGTCCTCCAAAATGTCTGGAGACCCCCGTACCTCCAAATCTTTGAGTATTTGAGTGTGGCTGGAGACGAGGTGTGTGTGAAGGAGGAGAGGTCGAGGGGGTGGTGCAGGTTTCAGGTTTGACTGAGGATAGATCCCCTTATGCTTATAGTTCTCCAAAATTAAGGATTGTTTCTCCAGAGCAAAGAGTAGTAAATCTGGAGCTACCCCCTTCTAGAGTAGAAGTGACCTTTGAGGTCATCTACTCCAATCCTTTCTTTTCATTCATTAGGAAATTGAAATACAATGGAATGAAATGGCCAATTCAAGGTCCCCTGACTCATTAGTGGAAGGAGAGGAACAGGATTCTTACCTCCTTGACAACCAGCTTGGTGGTGTCCTTTCCACGACATTGCATTTCTTCTCAAATTTAGAAATCATCAGAAGATAAATTGTTGCTCAAAACATTGTTTTCTCCTGGAGTAGATTAGAATCTTAAAATACCAAAGAAACAAGTTCTTTCAAAGCTAATAAATACAAGGCATGTAAATTAGATAAGAAGGGAAATAAATGCAGATGCATAAGTTTGCCTAGATAAGGGAGTTCTGGTAAAGTATCCATCATGGAGATTTAGACTGATCCAGGGAGTGCCTTCATTAAAAAGAAGATTAATCCAGAAACAAAAATATGACAATTGCACAAAAAATTAAAATGAACTCGCTGTACTCCAAAATCCCTTTTTGTAACAGTGTTTTGGCTATTTTATGGTTGATTGGCTTACAGAGCTATAAAATGTCTTAAAATCCCATATCCTTCTAGAAAATCCTATAAAACCACAGCAGGATTAGCATGAATTTGTGATAGCAGGAATATTCTCCACTACCCACCCACCTCCAAATGTCTACATCCTAATAGCTGGATGAGTAAATGTGTTACCTTACAAGGAGAAAGGCACTTTAGCGATGTGATTTAAGCTTAAAGATTTGAGATGGAGAGAGTATCTTGGACTCTCAAGGTGGGCTCATTTTAATCAAGTGTCCTTAAAAGGGGAGAACCTTTCCTGCTGATATCAGAGTCAGAGGAAGGAGTGATTGCATAAGTTTGATCAAGGGGCTACATTGCCAGCTTTGAAATGGAGGAGGAGACCCACACACATCTAAAACTTGGAAAAGGCAAGGAAATTGGTTCTCTCTTAAGGCTTTCTGAAAGGAACACAATCCTGCCTATACTTTGGTTTTAACCCAGTTTGAATCAGGACTTCAGACCTTCACAACAATATGATAATAAATTTCTGTAGTTTTAAGCCACTAGGTTTGTGGTCATTTGTTGCAGCAGAAACAGAAAACCAATATAGAACCTAAGAGACAACTTATCAACTCATCCTACGAAGCAGAGGGCATTTAAACCAGAGTGGAAGCAAATATCAAACCAACAGGTACTGTCGGGCATGAATTCTACACAAGAAGTTTAGAACCTTACGTGGCAGACTGGAGGCAGAAAACAGACTTTAAGTTTCTGTTAGGCAGGGATCTGGAACTGAGATCCCTGCATAAAGCTGGAAGTGTCACCCTCAGCAAAAAGGCAGGCTTAAAAAAAAAAAAAAAACCCTCTCACCATTAAAATGGGAAACAATAGGAAAATCTGCCTTAGCCTTGGCTTATGTGGAAAATAACTGTAAAAACAGAAATCATCTCTCCTGATCATTCTTAATTATAGGACAATATTAGTTTCAGAGATGTCTAAGAACAGAAAACAGAGTGCAGACTTGTACGATAAGTGAACAGTATGGAAACCGTCTAGTTCAATCTTTTCATGCCGAGGCATCCTCTATATAGTGACCCTATTCGTGGGCTTCCATTTCCTTTTTGATCCCCACCATGTATAGACACCCGCTGTTATCCAAGGTGATGCATTTGAAACTTGATAGATCATTGATTGGATGGTCTCCAAGCTCTTGAGATTTCCTTCCCTATAATTTCTACCTATTGGTCCTAATTTTGCTTTCTGGATCCAAGGCCACAGATCATAAACCCTCTTCCAGAATTAACTCTAAGTATTTGGAGGCTATGATTGTGTCACCTCTAGGCAAATATCTGATTCCTTGGCCACATCTCTCTGCTTATGGAAAACAGAGGTTCAACTAGGCCTCAGCTGCAATCTTGTGAATGGCTTTTAAAAAGCAAATAATAGAACGGGGTTTCATGTATTAAATGCTACTTTTAATTAGTTGCCAGAATACTTGGAGATGCCATTTTTAATGTAGTATTGGGCTATATTTCTAAAGATTTTAAAATGCTCAAATTTAGATGCTTCTTTTGTCTTTCTGTCTAGGAAATGCAGCTGGGTTTATTTCATCTGGATGAAACAAGTGATCTGGGAGGACAAGCAGACTTATTGAAATTCAAGAACCAGGGGCATTTTTCATTTTTTATTTTCTGTTATTTATTTTCTTCACCTCAGGTTTCTAAAAGCCAGAAACAGATGGACTAATCCAAGCTCCTCAGAACAGACGGCTTATCACACTCCCCGCACTGAAGATGGGGCTCCCCCATGGAGTGCAGCATCCACAGAAGGATTCACTCAGACTCCAAGTCAGAATGAGCACTCGTGGAACTTTAAACAATTAGCCTGTCCCTGGCTCCATCAATGATGAGAAAGGTATGTCTTTACCCGGCCCTGGAGGACACAAGCCGCCCAACTGCCAGACACGAGATACCATTGTAAGCAGCAAAGTCCACAGACATGCGCAAAAACGAACAGAAGAGGCGATTCGTGGGTGGCCTTGACAAATGGATGACTTGACATCGGGAGTTTGGGGAAAAATTAGGAATAAAAGAAAACGTTGGATGGAAGCACAATGTGTGGCAGGATAAAATGTCTTCTTTTAAAGTATTCTTGTCCCTGCTGACTCCTGCTTCTCCTGGGGTCTGTGGTTCGTCCCTGCTCTGCCCCTCCTTTGCCATCAAAACCCACATAGGATAAAGCTGTTTTTACACAAAGGAATAATGCCTCGTGAATAAAATCCTGTTACTGCTCCCAGCATGATGGCATTTTTACAGAAGAAATTTGGTGAAACATAGAAATCAGTTTGCTGACGGGTGTTGGGACATGGGTACCAAAGGGGTTTAAAGCCGCTGCTGTCACACCATCTAGTTAGCAACTTATTATTTATTTCAATAGAGTTGATGTCACTCTCTACTCATGTTTATAACATAAAATGAAACATGGAGAAATCAATGGTATATCTAAAAAATGGACAGATAAAGCAAAAATACACATTTTTTTTTTAGACTCCAGGTTTCCAGGTCAAAGTTTGGACAAATATTTTCTGGCTGTGCCAACAAGGGATTTATGTTCTGTTGTGAGTAACAAAATTCAAACATAAAACAAAAACAAAAAGGGACATAAACAAACTAGGGTTTTCATTTTTCCCACTGTAACAGGAAGGTGTTTGCTAGCAATCATAACTATTAGGTCTGAGGTCTCTGAAATTCTATGAACATTTTCCTCATGGTTTTCCAAATGGCTGAAAATGGCAGCTCTCAACCTGTCCATGTTCCCAGAAGGAAGAAAGGAAGGTTAAGATCAAAGAGACACCTCCAGCTGTGCCTACGCCTTCCAAGCTTCCTTGGAAGTTACTTCTAATGATTTCTACTTGTATTCCTGAGCCAGAACTGTGTCCCTTGGCCATGTCTAGCTTCTGCAGGGGCTGATAAATTAATTTTTAAAAACTGGGCTCATTAGTAGCCTCCCCCCACAAATTGTGGACATGACATTAAAGATAGAGGGGAAATACATAGTAGCAGCTGGCAGTCCCTGTCTTACTGGCTTTAAGGACAATTGATACAGTCTAATTCAGAAACTATAGTAAAATCTTAATTAATCTGATTGTCTTAATGAGAGCTATTTGCGGACAATATTGGGAGCTGCTAGGGAGCTTCCGATAATAAAAAAAAAATCGTTTTCAAGGACTGGATGAGCCAAGCAAACTGTATAATTTTCAGATTAAACCTTAGGATCAAGACTGTTTCAACCTAGTCTTATGTCCTGAGAACTGGTGTTCAGACTGTCACTTCACCCTCTTCCTTGAATAACAAGCATTTCAGAGTAAAAAATAAAATTTTAAACTATTCTCAAGATTATGTACTATCTAATATGTGTTTGCAAAATACTTTCAACATGTCATTAAGCCATTCATATGGTATAATATGTTTGAATGCTTTTGATATACGATGGAGAGCGTCACATACCTACAAGTCACACTCATAATGGACTCTGCGGTCCTTATTCCCTTTGCACACTCAGGATAAGGGGAGTCTATTACACACTTGCCTCTATCTATTAGAGGGACGATCTGGACATAGGAAAGAATGTAACAGGAGCTGGCACTGCTGGTGAGATAGAGCCATTCACAGTCAAAGTGGTGTTTCATATAACACGAGCCAAGCTTTGGAAAATGTTATGCCATTTTTAAGTCTATAAAATGCCATGTTTTGGGTTTTGTTTTCTCCCCAGGAGCAAGATTAAACACCTGTCTAATAGGAAAAGGGAAATAGGAAAAAGGAATATTTTCTCATATAAAACTAAGCTCCCTTTGTTAAAACGAAGAAGAAGAAAAACAAGAGGAAGAAGAAGGAGGAGGAGGAGGGAGAGGAAGAAGAAAAGGTTTGCTGTGTTGAGAGGGGCTTAGTTTCAGGGAGCTGCTGAGGTAGTTATCTATCTACTACAACTCCAGTAGGTGGAAAGATATGGATTTGGAAGAACCTACTTCCCCACACTGGGTCCAGATCCTGTTCTTCATCATCTGAAATTGGCAAAACCTGGGCCAAAAACTGGCTACCTTTTCATGAGCATTCCACTGAAGCCTGAGGTGCCTGATTTTGGGGTTATTGGAGAGGAAAGCAAAGCTGAACCTTTTCCTCCTGTAGGGGGAAGTGGACCTTGGACCGCAGAACTTGATGGACGAGGGTTTGGAAGCAGGTGTTATGGACACCCAGGAGACAGAGTCCTTGCTGGGAGAGGGGGATGTTTTCTTAGTAGAATGAAAGTTGTTTAGCAATATGTGTTCCTTGGGAAAATGGGTAGGACATTGGGGAAGAGAGACCCAAAAGAGAAGTAGGCAAAGCAAAGGACAGACATCAAATAAAGCCCCATATTGAGAATGGCTCAATCCCACGGGTGAGCCCTGGAGGAGGAGGACCTCACGTGTCAGATTTGTCCTGATCAGGGTGAGAGGCACTGGAGTCACTGACAAAGGACTCTTCTCTGGAGAACATAAAGTTCCAGGCAGTTTGGCTCCATAGATACACAAATAAAGTGGGTTTTGACAGTCGATAGCTGTTCTCTAACAAAAAGTTGCAGGTACCTGCTGTCTTCTGGGAGCGAAAGCACAGCACACCGACAATCCACCTAGACAAAATGGTGAAGGGACATGAAGGGTTATGGTCAGAGCATCATCATACTGACTTCTCCTGTCCCCACACAGGATACCATTTTCCCAAAGTCGGAGGCGGTAAAGGCTTCTTTCTTTTGTGTTTCTTGGGTAAAGTGTTAAGGTCTCTACTTTCTACATTGTGCGGCTTTGTGAAAAAATGATCCATCTTCTAAGTTAAAGAATTAGGTATTAATATATTTTAATTTATTTTGAAATTCTTGGTGGGGGTAGGAAGAAGGGCAAGGAGATCAGGATCTCATTGAAGGACTTAAAGAGTCCACCCAGGAAAATGACCATGTCTTCCTAAGTACAACTGTCACTGTTTTCTGTAACTATGGTGACAGCTGTTGAGGGAGGGCCAGCAGCTGTCTCAATGTCTTGATTTCTGTGCCTGGTCTGTCATTAGCAAGGGACATAGTCTAGCAGGACAAAAAAAATGTCTATATAGCTGGTTGTCATTAAATGCATTGCTGAGACCAGATTTATGTTTATTCCAGTCAGGTTTTATGTTTTATGGTTTTTTGTTGTTGTTGTTGTTGTTTTTTATAAAAAAATTCCAAACTCTATCTCTCCTTCATCACATTTTCTCTTCATCAACAAAAAACAAGGTGACGCTGTCCCAGGCAGCAGTTTCTTGAGTCACATTGGAGGATCTGAAGTACGAATCGGCAAGAGTAACACCAAAATTGAGTCGGGCAATCTTCTGTTGAAACAGTGAACTTGTCTTTTTTACTCTTCAAGCAGCCTCTGCCCCTGTGCCGCCTGCACCTGTGGGTCGGAAGTTCAGCAGCTTGGCAGGGAGAAAGGGCAGTGAGAACTGTCACATCTCCATAGCTCGCTTATCCCAGGGCGCCTGTACTCACAAATCCATGTCCTGGTGCACCAGGAGTATTTAGTGTGCTCTAATATCAGCATCAAGAGTGTCTAGTGTATGATTCTGCAGAAGCTATGATTCTTTCTGTGCTTCTGCCCCAAGATTCAATTTGTGACCTGAAATTTGTAGCAGAGTCCTTTAGGCAACCATGCCAGAAAAACCAGGAACCACCTATCGATACTGAAACTTAACAGTTGTGGTCAATTTATCACAGTAACCAACAATATGAAAGGGAGAGTAGAACTGGAACTGTACTGGAGTATCACACATATCTACTTTATGATGCTTAACACAACGATTATCCTGATAAGAACATATCACAAATAGTAATGGTAGTAAGACATTTCCGGGCCCTTCCAATCCATCCAGTAAAGCAGGTGTTAATATAGTTACCAGTTGATAAGGCCATTTAAAACTATAAATAAAACTTAAAATTCAATTTGTTGAACTTCGTGTGCCCAACTTTGGCTTCTATTTATCATGGAAGGTAAACAATGGTTCAAACACGTTTATATTAATAGCATTTTACCTGTACATGATTTACTTAGGTAAGATTAAGTTTCTCTTTTTCATTAGATAGCTCCTCCCATATTTTGACCTTGATAAATAGGACAGCTCTCAATATAGTGTTGAGCTAATTAAAAATATAGTGAATACAAATAAGGAAAGGACAGAGGATTTTTAGGGCAGTGAAACTACTCTGTGTGATACCATAATGGTGATATATGTCCAAACCCATAGAATGTACAACACCGGGAGTGAACCCTAATGGAAAATATGGACTTTGAGAGAGAACAATGTGGCATAATTGTATCAAATGTCACATTATGTTGGGGAATGTTGCTAACAGGGGAGACTATGTCTGTGTGGAGCGAGGGGATGTATGAGAAATCTCTGTACCTTTCACTTAATTTTGCTGTGAACCTACAAATGCTCTAAAAAATAAAGTTAAATTTTAAAAAATTATAAATAATTTATAGATACAAACAAGCCTAATTATCTTTAGCATCCATTCTTTTGTGAGGAGAGGGTGCGGGAACAAATCTTAGAGACACCCAGAGGCCCTTGAGGAAGTGATACTTTTGATGTAAAAGGTAGCTTAATGGTTTTCTTATTCTGAACTGTGGACCTGAATTTGAGAAGAAAAATATAAAAAAGAATTGTCAAAAGACCACCATCATTACGTTGAGAAATGGCCATACGTTATAGATACCTAAACATAAGAAATAATTATTGTTTTGATGAATTTATTAATCAGAAAGATAACATTTTAATATGAACCAAAATAGAAGCAGTTATCCTATCAATTATAAGGAACTTCAGCCCTTTTGGAAATGAGGAATTTTAAAAAAAGATTCACTCATTTTGGTAATGCGTTTGGCAGTTTCTTATAAATTTAATCACACACTTACCTTAGGAGCCAGCATCCCACTCCTGGATGAGTTCCACCAATGATTTGCACATAAATATCTATAGCAGCTTTATTCAAAATATTTCTAAAACATAAACAACCTAACTGACCATTAATAATTTCAGTATTCCTTTACACAAATATATATTTAGGGACAAAGTTAAAGTCTTTAATTTTAGCTTCAAATCAGAGAATGGCTCTGCCACATTGAATTCACCATCTTCATTGGAGCTTTACAAAGAGCAAATTTGTTTTATACAGACCGGGATATTTCATCAGAGAGGTGACATTTAAATTTTTACTCAGGGGAACAATCCCAGACAATTTTCAGCATTGTCTAAAGTTCACAAAAACCACTCTTTAAGAAGACATTAATGATAATAATTCAATTAGCTAAATATATATATGTACATTCTCACAAGCCTGAATAGTGTATGGAAAACAATGATAATCTATGTGACTTCAAAACAGCCTTGGAAATTTAGAAAGTATAAAATAAAATAACTTCCCATAAAAAATATTGAATCTTATGTAAAATATTAAATTTATATTTTATTCCTCATTGTGATAAAATTAGAAAATACATGGCTAAATTTTAAGCCAAAGTTATTAAACCCACCTAATTTATCAAGAGATTTACCTTGATTCATAGGTATATTACATAAACTAGTACTGTATAGTATCTGCATTTATTTACCATATACCAAAAGTGTATTAGAGGCTGTCATTAGTGAGTTTTATGACCCTTTGTTGCTAGCTGATAACCATTTGCATTTCTTTATTTCTTATCTAGTAATCTTCCATTGCCAGGCACAGCTTGACTTTTTCTGAGCTGGTAGGGAAGTTTTCCTTAAAAGATTAGTACCCAGAGCATTAACAGTTCAATTTCTTTCTTCTCTTCTTTAAATCTAAAATGCTGTATTCTAATTTGTTAATGTCCTCCAGAGTAAGACAGAGGTATACCAGAGCTATGTTCAGACAATACAAATCTATAAATATAAATTATATATCAAGAATATTTTATCAAAGTCTTGTGCAGGTTGGGAAACTTAAGTTGTACCGTTGTCTATAAGGAATCAGCCCTTTTCCTTGGGTTTGAGTCCTGGGTAGGGATCTTTATCTGGGTACCAAGTTACCAAGGTAGAGGTTTCTGAGTTCATTCTCAGAAGAGGGTATTACTCATAATATCTTTCAAGGGAAAAATCAAGAAAAGGACAGATTATACAGGTGCCCTTCAATTTCTTAAGAAGGTGGTCATTAATGAGAGGTCCTCAGACTCCAGATAAACCCTGCTAACCCCACCTGAGTTCCAATTCCATCATCTCGCAGGTTCATCCACAGCTGGATACACAAACCAAGCCAAGGCCCTCTGCTCTCCCAGCCATGACACACTGTTTCAGTTTTTAAAATTATTTGCATAATGCTTTCTCACTTTTAATGGGAGATACGTGTGTTTGTCTTAGAGTGTGGAAATAGGACAGATTTCCATGATCAACTAATGTCTAAACATGCTCCCTTAAAAAGCGAATGTGGCTACAAAGGGAGAGGGGCTGTAATTATAAACAGACCATTCATTCTAATTTTCTTCTCTCTGTAAAGAATGCAGAGGGACTTTTCTCACTTACAGACACACACAGAAAACTGACAGCATCAGAAGAATCTGCCTATGCAAAAATGAAAATAAAAGCGGTTGTATGCAAGCAACCCCTTCACAGACAAGGAAACTTGGGAGGAGCAATTGGAGGATTCTTTCTACGCTGCCTCACTGTCCCTCTCCACCAGGAAAAGGATCAACGATGTCTAAAGTGAAGTGGGGCGCTTTTGCGGACAAAGATGTGGAGACGGGCCCATGGGCTCGTCGAATGGTTGCTCCTTTGACACAGTTGTGAAAAGCAAGAGAAGGCTGGAGTCGTTGGAAATTCTCTGAAATCCTGCAGACGTCTATCACAGAATCCATCTCTTAACACTTAGCTCTGGTCGAGAGACACCAGATGGCCATTAATTACTGACAGAAATCATTCGAATCAGTCATGAACCAGAGACAAACCAGACAACCACACTGTTGTGAACCGAAAATAATCCAGGAACAGACGCGGCAAGATCCGCCATGACTGTAGGTGGCATCTCATCCTGAGAGCCAGTGATGGGGCCCCGCGAAGATGCCCTTGAGGGCTGTTTCCCAAGAACGGCGTCTTGGTGACGTGGAGAGCTGAGTCCTCATGGGCATAAAACTGTTAACACAAATCAAAACCCAAACCAAAGCTTTATGACAATTTTGATCACGGAGTAAGGTTCTCCCACTCCCACCTCGAAATAAAAAATAATAGAAGACATTGCTTTTGCTTTTCAGAACAGCCAGGCTCCCAGAATGAAGCCAGAGAGCTGCATCTATAGTTGAAATTATCTTCATAAACAAAAAATGGAAACTTCCTGTCGTTCATGGCTTATCCAGGAAACGGGGTTGTACCATTCTGGCTCCTGGTACAACCAACTAGAATGGTTTAAATATTTGCAACTGCTATTCTCTTACAGGTTCCTACCATTATTGACCCATCTCAGAATGCAAGAGTTTCAAAAACAGGAATCTCTTCCAGCTAAGCTTAGAACAGGCTCTTTGTCAACAGGGTGAAGGTGCTGAGGACAACATGTCACTTTCACCTTTTTCCCATGATAATTTTATTTTAATATTTTTATTATACTGTTATGAGCACTTGTAGAATGTATTTAATAAAATGTCCCTAAAACTAGTAATAAAATGGTTATGTCTATAAATTTTACAACAAATCAAGGGAAGTGTCTACTTTTTAAAAAAAAAAAAAAAGCAGGGGAAAGCTTTCTTCTCTTTCTCCTTTTCCTTTCTCTACTTGCACCCTGCCTTCCTAAGTGCTCTTCAAGGAAGGATATGCAGAGGGGAGGGGCGGGTGGGTGTGTTCTCCTACAGGTAGTGACAGTTATCTGGAGACATATGGGACATTTAGTTAATGTTTTCTTTAATTATAAAGCTGCCTGGTTCCTGGCTGATTCTGTGTTGAAGGGGTTAATATGCAGTGATGGCAAAGTTAACAAGGGACATGCCATAAATGACTCCAGCTGTGTATAATTAACTGTAATACTGCAGAGTAAATGACTTTTATTGGCAACCATGTCATAACTTCATTAAGTCGTATTTACAGCCCTCTCATATGAAATGAGTCCTCCTGTATTCCGGAATTTAATGAGCATTCATTTTCACCTTGTTCAATTATCTTCCAACCTCCTCTTCTTCCCCCCAAACTTTCCCCCTCTCCCCAGTGTGGGAAGCATGAAGCCAACATACAGCAGAAACGCAATTAGCACCTGGCAGAGCGCCCCTCTTCCAGGGAGCGTTTCCCAAACCACAACAAAACTGTTTCTCCTTGTTTCCAATTATAAACAGGCAAGGTTCTCACACGAAAACATTAAGTAACAATCATAAAAGCGTCAAATTGATTTGATGGAAAGCTTTCAAAGGTTAGGCATCTAAAAAAGGGTCGTATCTAAACCAATCTGGAGCACAGTCCGACTCTGTAAAGTGTTCTATAAACACACCATGAATGGTGACCACAGAGGAGAGGACAGAAAACGAAGCTGATGATAGATTTTTTAATCAAACCGTTTCCATTGTGATCCCTGTTATCTGAGAGCACATATCTTACTTTTTTTTCCCCTCCTTGAGTAATGTATCTAATTAAATCTCTCTTTCTCTACTCAGTTCAACTTTTCTTCCTTTCCCTCCCTTCTTTTTATCTTTTTCACTCAAGTCCCAAAGAAAAGATCTTACCTGACCCTTCAAGGAATGCAGGAACTCAGCCTCGTGATCTCCAGCTTAGCTTTTGTTCAATCTCGGATGTCTCCTTGGAGCTGTTGGACATATAGAACAATTTGGAGTGTGGAAGTACAATATCGAGAGTGGCTTTTCTTTGTCAAAGTTCCAGTTGGTGTTCTCTGTGGTTCAAAGGGAAAGTACAATGTCCATACGTGAAACTGCTCTTTGTAAAATTAACAAAGATGGTAAGGTGGGGACTATGGTAGAGGCCTGAACCCTGAAAAGGTATAGGCTTAGTTAATATATATGTGTGTATACACACACACACACACACACACACACACCTAAAACCATCCATTGTCCCCCAGCTTGCTTTCCTATAATTGCTCACTACTCAACAGTCACATAGCTGATGGCCATAAAGATTCTTAGTTTTCTTCATTGCTCCCATAGAGCAATGTTTCACCGATGATTCACCTTGTGAAACCTGAGGCTGATCTTTGAGATATCTTCCAGATCGTGCATTCCTGTGGACCAACTGACCCAACTAGACCAGTGACCCACACCAAGGAACCAATTCAACTGGTCTTGCGACCTGGGAACTGACTCAGTGCAAGAAGACAATTTCTGCTTCCCGACCGTATGAGTTTATCCCCAGCCAATCAGCAGACCCAATTCCCTAGCCCTTTGCCTGCCAAACTATCTTTAAAAACACTTGCCCCTAAATTCTCAGAGATACCGATTTGAGAAATTCCTCCCATTTCCTTGTGAGGCACCTGCAATACTAATCTCTTTGTCTGCCTTAACCCCTGCTGTCTCAGAGTATTGGCTACCTTTTGAGCAGCAGGCAATGGACCTGGTTGGCCGGTAACATGTATATTTGGAAGAGCATGCTCAGGGAACCCAGACAGAACTGTACTTTAATTCACACCACCCACTAACTTCAGGACATTGGAAAATTTAGCTTAGGCTTCCGGAAGATCATTTTCATATAAGCACCATCTTTCTATGTAATTATTAGTGTTTAATAAAATAATATGTCTGCCAATGTGTTTCAAGAAGGCATTGAATCAATGTCTTTTTCACCCTTTCTTCCTTCCTTCCTTCATCTACCTTTTCCTTCTCTCCAGAGGTTCACAATTTTCCTGTATCCTATGTTAGGCAAAATAGAATGTTTGACGGTAGTGTGCTCGGCTCTAGATTAACTGAGAACTACCTTGACATAGGACG